>CAKNWT010278832.1:0-10893 GCA_932066315.1 Andricus coriarius | reverse complement strand
AATTCATGCGACCAAAATCTTAAACTAATGTTATTTTCTTTGAACGAGTTGTAAGTGAATATGTCTAATAAATACAGTTTATTGAATAAAAAAGAATTGCCATTTGTTTCATTTGTAAATTGTGATTTAGATTTTACAGTAAATATATCATTATTTACCTTTCTCAAAATAGCTCCATCAGGTCCTTTTAGGATTTTTTGGCGGGGATAAAAAATGCTTAGTGTAAATGAACTGGCCAGCTTCCACCGTAAAATTTTTTCCAAATTAAAGCTTTTGGTCACAAATCTTTAGTAGCTGGGTGTTTCGGAAAGAAGAAAATATTCGTTGTTTCACATTTGTATTATTCTCTGAGTTCTGTTTTGTAAAGACACCGTTTTATTGTTCAATTTTCAAGAGTTTGCAATGACTCTACATGACGAAAGCCATATAACAGTCAAAACAACACGAACAAAGTTACAGTGACAGTTCAGGGACGTCCCATGTGCTCCGTTACATCATTGACATTTGATTCTCACTTCAGTCCTGTTTTGATCCAAAAAAGTTGCACTAAAACGTCGTTTAGTGGCATCAAAATAAAGTGGCATTAGAATGGAGCCACCTGAGACTATATTTTTGGAGGACTGTTTCAATACCGAAAACTAGCCTTGAAATGATACTTTTTTTTATAGTGTACTACAAGCAATAAAATCAATATACGCAAAGAGAGTGTGAGGATAAATATGCAACTTAGTGACTGGTTCGATATTATGCAAGGTGTTAGACAAGGAAGCGTTATGTCCTCTTTGCTGTTTATTATATTCATTGATAAGAATGGCTCTCTTCGATGAAGAAGGTGTGATTCTCGGCACAGTAAAGGTGCGCGTGTCAGAGTTAGCAAATGATAAGGTTGTTACGACAGACTCAGTATAAGACTTGCAGAGATTGTTAAGCAGACCAAATACTAGCATCAAGAAGACGGGCTTAAAAATTACCGTGAATAAAACAAAAACTATGTTGTTTGATGGAAAGGGTGAAAAAAAGTATGCATTATTGTCTTAGACGATGAGAGGCTAGAACAAGTTGCTAAGTACGTGCACCTTGGCAGTCTATTTACTGCTGACGGAAAGATCGATGAATGGGTAGGCGTATAAACGAGGGTAAGAATGTTATCTTAAGTGCTGGGTGGGATCCATTGTCAGAAGCAAAAATATAGTAGATAAAGCCAAAATGGGAATATATAATACTGTATTTACACCCACTGTACTCTACGGTAGCGAGACCTGGACCTACCAAGAAAAAGTTAACAGTAAAATTAACGCGATTGGCATGAAATTCCTATAAAATATGTGCTATAACACTCTAATGAACATGGTCAGTAATGAGAGAATCCTCAAAGAATGTGGTGCAGATGAGACACTGGTTGACAAGTGTGAAAGAAATTTGTGTGAAACTTTCCGCTTGAGGTGATTTCTAGAGAGTTTGATCAGCGACCTGGGTCTGAACAGGGCTGCGGAACGAACGTATTATTTAAACGAACAACATGGAAATTATAGATTAATCTAAAAATCTAACCCTCACCCTTATAAGGCCTCATACAATTACCTTCCTCACTTTTCTTATATAAATTCCCCGATCCCCGGCTAGAACCGAGTGAGTCACGCTTACCCGGCTCTTATTCGGCTTTTGCAGTCAGCCACGTTGCATTAGGCTAAGTCCCCAATGCAACGAATTATGCGGTTAGGTCACCAGTATCGCGCAGTTCCACCCACAATAGGCCTCTCTCGGATGGAGACCATGGTTCAGTTGCGAGTGGCAATAGGACAGAACCGAGGCGACGACTAGGCAATGACTCCGGACAAGTGCGAGAACATCGTTTTAAATGTTCGGACCAACTCAGGAGGGACATCCTTACCTGTTGGCAAATAAGTTTACCGGCGCGAAGAGGATTCATACAGAAGTGACATGAACGTTGGGTCAATATGCACCCGTAATATGCTCATACAACGCCTCAGTATTTAAGAGATCAGGTATCCTTTTTGCGCAAAAAGGGTTGTAAAGCTCTTTCTCACCAAGAAGAAGAGAAACATCCTCCAGCAAACCTACCACCCGTTCCAGCAAGACCACCCCTGCAGATAGCCGATAGCGCCAATATGAGAACTAGGAGAACTAGGACGAAAAAATTAGCTGAAGGTAATACTGCTCTCCCCGATATGCTCCCCGAAGATGTTACTCTCTGGAATCTGATCTGTGTAATTTACGAGAAGGCGGTCTCCCTGCTTAGTGAAAATACAAGTAATGATACTTCAGTATGGCTGAGTAAGACTCGCGAGCGTATTGCAGAGCTTCAGTATAAAATTAAAATGGCGAGGCAGCATGCATTAAATGTTCACTGAGTGATTAGCTACATAGCATCAAATAAAAAAATCACTTCAAAAGCTAGGGCACTTGCTCGAAACTTAAGGAAAGTAAATCCTAGGCTGAACAAGTGTGAAACGCTGACCATCAAGCAGCACTGGACGCAAAAACTACGAGCTCTTTTAACAGCCAAAGAGCGACCTGAACAGCGAGTGAAGTGTATTCAGGAAAATTCAATCTTTTCTACTCATCCTTCTCGTCTGTTCAGCAAAGCGTCACGTGCCGTTGAAAATCCGCCTAGACGAGAAGGGATTCAAGTCTTCTGGGAACAATTATATGGAGATACCTATCAGCTAGATGAAGACAGTTCATATATATCACTCTTTTGTAACTTTTGCCAAAGATAAAGGTGTCCACTAATTACTGCTGAAGAAGTGAAGAAAGTTATCGCTAGAACTAAGAACTGTTTAGGGCCAGGGCCAGATGCCATCGACAAGTTTTGGTGGAAGAAGTTCATTTCTACGCACTAACATTCAGCGCGCATATTTACTACTTTCTTAAACGGAGAACAACTCATCCGGCAGTGGTTATTTGAAGGACACACGGTACTGATGCTTAAGACCGGAGATCAGTCAAGTTTAAAAAACTACAGGCGCATAGCTTGTTTAAACACCAGCTACAAGCTATTTACTGGCATCCTCATTTAGAGGATATTAACATCGATCGAGTCGGTATGGAGTGCAATAGTTGAACAACGTGGGTGCAAGAGAGATTCGTCATAACATTTGACAAAAGACAATTGACTACCAGTTATATCACATATAAGAGGGGGTCTTCCAAGTAGAATTTCTAAGTCCGATACTTTTCCGCATCTACCTCTTGCTTCTAGTTATTGTGCTTCAAAGCAAAAGCTCTAGATACCTATGTTGCCCGCCAAACCGAAAAGAATACAAGGGCAAACACCTGTTACAAATGAACCTTGAACGCTTTGCATCTTTAAACAAGGATCTTAACATCCTTGTGGCGGCGGTAAATAGAACATAATCTCATACTCTATAGCGATTGGCATGAGCTTTGGACTGGACAAGTTTGCCTGCATCCATCTGAACAAATGAAATACTAGAAACTACATCATCGCGTGATGATTAGGATGTTCAACTCATAGGTAGAAATACCATGCAACATCTTGGTAATGGAGAAACATATGCGCAAGATGATGACAATCCATCGAAGTCATCATCAAACATGAATTGGCCAATACTACATCATTTCTATACCGTGTCGCCGATAGGGCCGCAGAGGAGCTTGATTTCTTATTTGATTGCAGCGATACTACACATAGCCTAGCATCTCTAACACCTTTGGTGCTCAAAAGTCGTGTACAGGAAGCAGAACATACGCTTCTACTTAAGGTAAATACTGATAAGCCCCTTCATGGTCAATTCTACGGCATCATATGTAGAGAAGGAAAGTCGATGGGTTCTGGTGGTTCGGCTCCCACCTTAAGCTCTAAATCCCCCCATCATGTACTTGCATTTAACCCAGTCCGTGGATGCTAGGGTAAAAACCAGGATATGCCCTATATGTCAGTTGAAACATACTGCTCTGATTAGATCACTTGATTGCATTACAAAAATGCGTCCGCAACTAATGATATATGCCGCGAGAGTCTCGTGCACGTATCGTCCTTGACGTATCACGTATTTTGTGAATGACCCCTAACCCAGTCCGCGGATGGTGGGGTAAAAACAAGGCTTTGCCCAATATGTCAAATTAGGCATGCTGCTCTTATGAGATCACTTGATTGCATTACGAAAATGCGTCCGTGACTGATGATATACACCGGGACAGTCCCATGTAAACTGTTCAAAAATCAAACTAACAGAAATGCCTTCTACATATTGGGCTGTAATCATCTTAAGCCTGAGAGAAAAATGAGCTTTCTCCTTTTAACATTCTCATGATAATGAAAAGGTATTAGTTTTATGTGAAAACTGACTATCGCAGATTTCTTTAACTCTTCAATTTTCGAGACCCCCTGAATTCGAAAAAACAGGTTTTACGATAGTGTCGTTCTGTATGTCGTTCTGTCTGTCGTTGTTGTTCGCGTTGTTGTCGTTGTTGTTCGCGTTGTTGTCGTTGCCGTCTATATACCGGATAAATTTTGAAAGACTAATCGAATTAAGTGGAAATTTGGCACACATTTTTAGGGACCAAAAAAACAGTACGGCTATTCGTGGTACTCGGAAATTCGAAAAAAATAAAATTATCAGAGTTATAGCATTTTCAAAATTCAAAAAAATAAATTAAAAAAATGTAAATTTTGCGTCAAGCAACGGACGATATTAAAAAAAGTCAACAAAAGAAGAACGTTGATTTTTGAAAGCTCTACAAGATTATCATAAGAACTTTTAGAATTTTCTTCAAAAATCGAAAATTCAAATTTTGATCGCACAAAAAATAATGAAGAACAAAAATTTAACCTTGCGGTCAAACTACGCAAGATACGGAAAAAGATGAAGAGATAAAAATCGTGCACCCAAAAAAATCTACAAATTTTGTTTTATTCGTGAAAAAACAACATTACAAATAAAAAAATTTAATTTTTGGACAAACGAAACAAGGTACGAAAGAAAAATGAAAAGAAAAAGCCGATAATTTCGCTTCAGAAATGGCATTCCCTCGAAATTTTAAATTATTTATTGTTTTTGCCTTTTGAGTTGAAAATTTTTTTTTTAGTTTCTTGTAGTATAGTTATGTTTTCCATTTGATAAGAAGCATAATATGTTAAAGAAGGTAAAAGGCAAATTCTTTAATTATCGAAAAATATTGTGCGTATCCATTTCGTAGGGAAATTCCATTTCGTACCGAAATTAATAGCACATACATTTCATGTATTAGAATTCAACATAAGATAGAACATTTAGGATTTTTAACATCCTTCAATACAGCGATTCTAGAGATAAGGTATGGATAGATGTTGGTTCTGAGGTTTAGTTTGAGGAAAATTATGTAAAAAGAGGAAAGTGTAAGCAAGTCAATTTTTTAAGGCCAACAGACTGAAGAATAAAAGTTTATACTACTACTACTATTACATTCAATATAATGAAATTTAACATGATATAGAAAATGTAGCATTTTTGACACACTTTAATCGAGCATGAGGCGCGAGATAAGTGACAAGAATGTATTCTTTAAATTCGAACGAATTTTGATAAATTCAGGGTGGTCGTTTCAATCGAGGAATAAAATGAAAAAATTCAAGTTTAACGACAATTAAATAGGATTTGAAATTAAATAAAAGCTTTTGATTAGTAAACAGATTCAGCATCATCTTGTAAAATCAATTATTGTTAAATTTTTAATATTCAAACTACAGCTCAATTTTGAAAATCACGAATCAATTTATGTTTGCAGTTGCTGAATTTAGACAATTATGTAAGCAAAGTTTTAAAGTTCAAACTCTTTTCAGTTTCCATTGTTTCAGACTTTCGAACTGCATTTTAAAATTGTTTACATCGAAAATTTTAAATCTCATTTAAAAAAGAATTAATTTTTCTATGATTATAAAAATTAAAATAATACTACTCGTGTGTGGGGGGTGTGCAAAGGAATAGGGGAGAGGCACCACGAAAATTTAAACCCTTAGGGGATACATTAGAAACTTCAATTCCAAATAATATTACTAATGACGTCATTTAAAATAAAAAACAATACTTTTAATGGAAGAATTTTAAAACTTACAGAAAACATTTATTTAAACCATTTTTGTTTGCAATAGAATTTTATCTTGCTACGGCTGTACACGTAATACTCTAAAATAATTTCCGATTGCATTTCTAAAGCCTACTGGGCATTCTGCGATTTCTTCTTTGGTCATTAGTTTAACTGCACCGCTCTCCATGTTTATTTTCGCCCGTTCTGACCCGAACGAGCCATCAGGATTAGGCTTATATAGTCCACGAAAATTCGTTCGTCTGCTTGATAATTTTTCCAATATTGCACAGACGTCACCACTAGCCGTTGATAATACAATTTGTTCTTTGATTGGAATGGGCTTAAGGACTTGATTAGTGGTTCTCAATTGAATTCGCTTATCTGAAGGGAAAATGTATCTTCGAACTTCAAATAGCTGACTCGAATTCTTGTGAGGAATAAGTCGAACAAATTCAAGTTCTTCAAATTTAAATCCAAGAATTTGGCGAGAACAGGTTAACCTATTATGAGGAGACCTGGACCTGGTACGGACAGGAGGATTGGTGGGTGGAGGAGATCCGGAAGAATAATGAGGTAAGGCGAGAGAAAGAGTCGTGTCTGGAGAATTTCTGTCAGATGAAGAAGTAGCAAAAGGTCGACAACGAGGAACACCAGGATTAGGGTTGCCATCAGGCCCACGCTTAGACTGTGAACAGAATTCTGCAACAAGAAATAGAGGATTACATTTTTTTAAGTACAATATCCCATGTTGGTATGTCATGAATTGTAAATGTGATTTTAACAATTGTCAATGTAGTTGTCAAAATATAGTTGTCAACACAGAACAAACTGGCGTTGCTGTTAAAACCAATTTTTGGTTTCAGGAAGGGAGAGCTGCAACAAAAAGAAACCTCTTTCTCTGAAAAGGAACTCAAAATGATCAAATGTTCCAAGGTAACCCAAAGTATGAGTTCTGTTAGAGATGTTTTATACAGAACTCATTTTCTGCTTCGACTTATTTCGAAGATTTTACAAGTGAATGATGCACCTTTTACATTTTACTGCAGAACAAATAATACTGCACTGAGAAAAATTTAATAAAGAAATTAAAATTCTATAGATTAGTCATTCTTGAAAAGAAAATAATACACATTGGGTGTGACAGTTTTAAGATTATGTTGAAAATCCGATGTTTTCGATGGCCCATATGCCAAAAAGCATGGAAAAATTTAAAATTATATAATATTCTCTCACACTATCACGTTGATATTCAATTATTTTAAGAAGTTAGGTACTTCTAGCATCTAATTTAATATATTTTTACCATAATAAAGCACTTTTAATAATATTCATCTGTGTGATTATTTATAGTATTTATTGATTTCAAATAGGTCTGCGCTTTTTCGGTATACGCACAGTTGAAAATGTCGGCACACATTCCTAGCCATCTATCGGATATCAACTAACTAAAAAGGAACCCTCAAAAAGAGTTCTATGCAGTCTCAGTTCTAAAGGATGAAAACTTCTACTTAAGTCGCAAGATTACCGAACATCAGTTTTTTCTGCAAACTGTTTCAAACGTTTTCATCCAACTCTGCATGTCGTAGAAAACTTGATGTTATGTGATCTTTTACATAATATTATTTCTAGAATATGTATATACAGGGTGGACACGGTAGGGCTTACATACATGGCTAACTTGAATGCCACCCGAATTTTCCCAAAGCAGGGGAGAAGCCATTCCACAGAGGCATTTTCAACAAATTATGATATTCGGCTTCCAGTTGGGCAAAGAGTTAATTGTTTCTAACTCTTATTTGCGGCATAAAAAGGTATGTCATAAATAGATAGGACATGTTTTGAACAAATTCAATAAAATATCACGTGCGGAAACTTAAAATTTATATTATCCTATCTACTTATGACATACCTTTTTATGCCGCAAATAAGAGTTAGAAACAACTAACTCTTCGCCCACTGGAAGCCGAATATCATAATTTCATAGTATTTGTCACTCTGAAGCCATTCCGTAAAGTTGTTAGCACATAAAAAAAGATTACATTTCCTTCTCATTCCACATGTCTTACTTCGTTATTAATTAAAAACTTTTATTGTTTGTAATTACTACTTAACATAACCTATATTTTCAACACTGGTATCCATTTGAAGTTAAAATGATAAACTTGATCCGTAGATGCACGGAGTTGACCGATAGGCCGATCCGAATGCAGCTTTAAAACCGCGAAATTTAAAAATGCCCCTGTGGAATGGCTTCTCCCCTGCTTTGGAAAAATTCGGGTGGCATTCAAGTTAGCCATGTATGTAAGCCCTACCGTGTCCATCCTGTATATTATTAATTACAAGAAATTTAGATTATATAACAATAATTTCAAAAATAACTTTCTTTCGTTGAGAAATCGTATTTTGAATTTTCATAAACAGTCGCTTAGAATTCACATTTTTTGTGTGACAGAATATAGTGCCCTTGCGTACTAATTCATAATACACAGTCACTGGATTATCGAAGAACTGTTTTTTTCGTAAACAGTCTTGGTAAGGTAAATGATGTAATATTTCCAATTTTGGAAATTTTGGGCATTTTCAGTTTGAGGCAGCTGGGATAGGGTTTGTTAATTATGCTAGAGGTATTTTCTTGATTATTACATTGGGAATAGGAATATCTGCTCAGTTTTTGGGATAACTAAATAATACTATAGGGCTGTAAACATAGCCTAAAGTTTTATGATGGTAACTTGTGTGACTATTTTTAATTTTTTCATTCAATGGCTGTTTTACGTAAAGACGTTTTGGAAGTGTTTCGTTAAAGGAGCGAGGAGTGGATTTCGTGGGCCTTAGAATATCATTACGGGGTTGTGAGTATAACCTTGAGATTTTTTAATGAGAATTGTTTCAATATTTTAAATATAAAAATTTCATGTTTGTTTTACATAGAGACATTTTTGAATTTTGTGTTAGAAGTTCCAGGCGTGGTTTTTGGCGGTCTTTGATTTTGTATAATGACCGGGCCGGCCAAATATTTTCTTGTTTCAGTCAGGTTGTTTGTCACATAGGAGGATCAGTTCTGGAATGATCCATATTGATAAAAATGGTAGCAGTATTTAATCATTTTCAAACAGTTGTAAACTACTTTAAATTTTCCAGGAGTAAAATAAATCAGTGCAAAATTATATTTAAATATTTTTAATAAAAGTGATATTGTTGTATGAACGTAACTTTCTAGACTTTCTGCACGTATCTATTTCTATACGTATCCATTCACACTTAGGAGGGTACCATATCTGCATGTGGACTTGTAAGTTGAAAATCTGATCGCATTAATTGAGACGTGAAGAGTTAGGAATGTTCCATCTCTGCACGTCGAAATTTGGACGTGCACAGATGGGACGGTTAGGACAAGGATGTGCACAGTTGGGCATGTGTAAAATTGCTCCATACAGATTACATCGCTAAAATTTTTACTTGCGTAAAGCTTAAAACAATTTACCTAAAATTATAAATATATTATATTATTATATTCACCAGTAGAATTGAGGATAACGGCCAAGGATAAGACCAAAGTACAGACAAGACTCATCTTTTCTAATCGGAGGAAAGAAGAATTAATAAATGATTTGATTAAAAATGTAACTAATAATTATTATAGTGCTTCATTGGCTTATATAATGTATACTGTAGTCTTTATCTCTTAGGTTAAAGGCGTCAAACCGTTCCTTTTGAGATATTTACATTTGATAAGTGAGTCAGCTTCAACAAGCGAAATTTGGTTACACATCTCTTTAAAACTGATGTCACAATTTATGAAATCTTTAACGTTTTGAGGAAAGCTGGTTTTTCAATGGCTAATTGATATAGTATTGACTGCAACGGCCCATTGAATGCCCTTTTTTTTTACATTCTCATCAGAGAAGGTATTAGATTTGTGTAAAATGCACCCCTTCCTGGTTTTTGTCAAATGTTCACGTTTTGAGAACCCCTGAATCTGAAAAACAGGTCTTCACTTTGGTAGACCTTCCTGAAAGGAAGGTCATTTTCTATGCATTTCAGATGAAGAAAAACGTTGCATTTTGAACACCCTACAAGATTATCATAACAACTTTTCAAATTTTCTTGGTAAACCGAAAATCCAAATTTTGACAGCACAAAAAATAATAAGAAATCAAAAATTCTATTTTACGGCCAAACTATACAAGATACACTACCGTCGGAAATTGTGCGCACGATTCTTGTGAGGGCTATTAAAAATCACTGCTGAATTCGAAACATGATATTTCGGTGAAAAAAAGAGATAGGGAATTTTGTTTAAAACAGTTGAAAAGCTTATGAAATTCCACGTCTAGTAGTACTCAACAAACATTTTTCTGACCTTCTGAAAATAATACAGCACGTGAGAAGCTTAAAAACAAAATTCAAGATTTTCTTAAATTTTCTACATCAACTTCAACTCTTAGCACGACCTAGGGAAATATTTTCAAACTCCTGAAAATTATACGACATTGAGCCTGAAATCTTATCTTTAATTTAAGTCAAGAAAACTTGAAAAATCTTCAAGGGTACCCAAGATATGATTTAAAATGTTCAATCATATCTGAGCTCAATTACTCACAATTGACACAATTACTGTACAATTGAGCTCAGATACGATTGAACATTTTTAATCATACCTCGGGTACCCATGAAGATTATTTTAAGTTTCTTGGCTTAAATTAAAGATAAAATTTTAAGCTCGATGTCGTATAATTGTAAGAGTTTTGAAAAAATTTTCCTAGGTTGTGCTAAAAGTTGAAGTTGAGGTAGAAAATTTGAGAAAATCTTTAATTTTGTTTTTAAACTTCTCACGTGCTG
>CAKNWT010278823.1:0-12556 GCA_932066315.1 Andricus coriarius | reverse complement strand
ACTGTGATTTATGAAAATTATTGTTTTTTATGCATTTTATAAGTGTATGTAAGTTCCGCTACATAAATTTACGTGGAAGGGTAGTTTTCGAGGGAAATTGTAGAAGAGGTAAATTTTAAAGTGCTAAATAATTAAGTTAGAGTTCTGAATCATCTTTACGTAGTTCGAGGTTGTTTTTACACTTTTATAACATTTTTGATCACGAGGGGTAGGTATGTATGTCTCAGGGGTAGTTTTTTCAGACACGTTTCATATGTCATCGGAGAGCAAAAAAAGAGCAAAAAATTCCCGCCGAGTGTGAATTATGAAAATTATTGTGTTTTATGCATTTTATAAGTGTATGTAAGTTCCGCTACATAAATTTACGTGGAAGGGTAGTTTTCGGGGAAAATTCTACGAGGGGTAAATTTTTTAATTGTTAAATAATTAAGTTAGAGTACTGAATCATCTTTACGTAGTTCGAGGTTGTCCTTACACTTTTATAAGATTTTTGATCACGAGGGGTAGCTATGTATGACTTAGGGGTAGTTTTTTGAAACACGTTTCATATGTCATTGGAGAGAAAAAAAAGAGCAAAAAAGTCCCACCAAATGTGATTTATGAAAATTATTGTTTTTTGTGCATTTTATAAGTGTATGTAAGTTCCGCTACATAAATTTACGTGGAAGAGTAGTTTTCAGGGGAAATTATAGAATGGGTAAATTTTCAAGAGTTAAATAATTAAGTTAGGGTTCTGAATCATCTTTACGTAGTTCGAGGTTGTTTTTACACTTTTATAACATTTTTCATCACGAGGGGTATGTATGTATGACTTAGGGGTAGTTTTTGGGATTACGTATTATGCGTTTTCGGAGAGCAAAAAAAAAGCAAAAAAATATACCCTTATTTTTTATTGCATTATAATAATTTTTAGCCGGTTTTCATAGGTGGCGCCGCTGACTGGATGCCGTGCTAGCACCGCCACCCTTATCTCGAAAGTTTGAAAAGCAAAAAAAAATTTTTTTGAGCATAAAATTTGCAAAAAAAAAGCAAAAAAATATGGCGTTTCCCATTTTTCATTTTGTCTTGGTGGCGGCGCTGGCTTGACGGACCTTCAAGTTTCGAGAGTGAGGCGAGAGTAAAATCTCCATTGCCAGGACAGAACTTTCGATTCATTTTTTTTCGATTTTGTTTCATTTTCGACTCAGTATCGAAAATAGAAATTCAAACGAAATTGAAAATTTCGACTGGGGCAGGAAATTTCTACCAGTGTACACGGAAAAAATTGGTTGTTGAAATTTTAAATGTCTGAGTCAACCACTCTAGGATAGGGCCAAACGTATGTCATAAATTTAAAGTATCGTAATTAGAAACTTTGATTGATACATATTTAAAAACTAGCAAGAATCGTAGAATGTACAAAAGACTTTCAATGAAAATGTGAAGACCAGAGGAGTAGAGTTCGTGAAATACACATGCACTAATGCTTCGAAGCCAGTCCATGAAACTTTCGATGACTCCTAACGAGTTTCTAGAAGACAGTGTTGCCAAATTAAAAAAAATTATTTCGGCTTATGCTTGAGTTATATTTATTTTAACACAGTCGAACACTGCACACGCACACACACACATATATATTTGACCCTATGAAACATCGAAAGAAATTCTGCGGCGGGATTCGAACTACTTAACACCTATGTCTAATGCAGAGAACGCAAGTTATCCCTAACAACTAAACCCCACGGCTAACCTAACAGATGGAATATTTTGCACAAATCCCAGCAAAGAGCCCAAGCACGGCACTGCAGGGCCGTGTGAAAAATACCTGGCCCCCGTTTCAACGCATGAAAATTAAATTTCATGAAATAAAATCCCTTTTTATGTCGAAAGCTTTAAACTTCTATTAACGCTTGTAATTTCAAATTAGCCAATTTTGAACGTAATTATTGAATGTTATTATTATTGTTACATTATTGAATGTTATTATTATTTAACTCTGCGTAAATTGGTCCATTGCCGGTTACTGCGACTTTATTCAGCATTACATACAAAACTTCACATATATGAACGTCACCATGTGTTAACACAAGCGTCCAATGTGGCTGTCATAGATAACGTAGCCGACAGTCAACGAATTCTTCGACAACTCGTCGAAGTCTTCGACAACTCCTAAATCAGTAATTCGTTTCTCTGCTGGGAGTTATTGTATTTAAAACCTTTTGGAATATGGAGGACTTTTTTATAAAATACTGAATGCTTGTCTAGAACTTTGTCAAATTCTGCTGAATACAAATTCGAGAACTGATGTTCCTAGATTGTATTCCAATAATTCTAGGACTTTTTTCACTTTTTCGGTAAAGTCTGCGGTTCTTTAATAAAAATTAAATGAGATTCTAAAAAAGCGTCCTATCCTCGAATGGGTGACTAGTCAAGTAAAGTTTCGACAACTTATTTTTTCCGTGTAGCCACCCTTTCCAGTTTCCCTGGGCTCACCGAAAATATTTTGTATACGCTCACCGAATACACAAACACGGACAATAAAATAAAAGAATGTAACCTTTATAAAGTATCGTTTATTATTTAATTTATATATATAATCTATTGAATTTTTTATAAACAAGTAAGTGGCTGAAAATGGTTTTCTGAGAATCGGCAGCGTTTAGTCATTTAATTTTCAGTAAATATGAATAAATTATAAGCAAAAGCAGTTTTAAGCTGATTTATTGAAACTGAATGAATAATTTGTGGTTTTATGAAAAGATGTTGTAAACAATTATCTTTTTCAGCTATCCGTGATTGTTATATAACTGTCTCTAATGAGCCGATTACACTATTGTTTAGAAACATACTTATCTCATTTCAAGTCCTTTTGTACAATACTATGAAACAAAAATTGACTTTCATGAGTATATGTTTTTTTTTAAACTGATTTTTGGAATGATTTAAGTTTATGTTTGTTAAATTCCTTTCAAAATAAAGAAAAAGAATAATAACCGTTTTTATTATGAAATCGACGAATATTGTTAGGTACTTACACCAAGTTATTATATTTGGGAATTCGATAACAATTTTTAATTGTTAAAACAATCTTAATTTAAAAAATATGTAATTTGGCTATTTTTCGTCAAACAAACTTCATTCTTTGATCGTAATCAACTGTAAATAACTAATTTTCAAATTTTCTTACACTATATGGATAAGGATTAACAATTGTTATTATTACTACAAATAATTTTGTAAAAATTTTCTTTTTTATTATGCATTTATAAATTAAGACAATCCGTTTTTTCTTTTGAATCATTTGCTAATCACTCAGCAATGTTTGTTTTCATATCCAATTTGGTCATCTGATAAAAATTGATAACTATTTAAACAAACTTAATTAACAAATGCACTATGTGGCTAATTTTAAGAATAAAAAATTAATTCTTTCAGTAAATTTATTATTTAAATTTTTTATGTATAAACAGTCAACCTCTTTTGCAGTACGACCAAAATAATGTGATAGCAAGTAAGTAATTTTCAGTTGATTTCAAGGGAAAAAGAAATCATTAGTTTAAAATGCATCATATGAGAAACATTGTTTATGACATTTTTAATAAAAATAAAAAAGGTTGATCGTTATCTGTGTGTACTAAGAATGTATTACAATTAATTATTTACTATTGATTATGTTGCAAGAACGAACTCTCTATGTAAAAAAATAGTTAAATAGTGCATTTGTTGATTAATTTTGTTAAATAATTATAAATTGTTGTGAGATGACCAAACACAATAACTGGGTTTCGGTACCTAGTCATTTTTGTTCGATTCAGTAATAAAAAAACAGGTAAGAATGCTTATTATTTGAAACTGTACAATATATTCCAATTCTAAATGTTTCAAAAGAATGATTTCACATTAGATTTTTCATTTTTTCAAGTTTGAAACCCAGGGAAAACCCGAAAATGAATGGGAATTTGTTTCTGAAATTTTAGTGGTCACCCTGTATAAATTATTTTAATATTGAAATTTTGAAATCCTTTTCCTGTTTCAAATTCTTTAAACGTTTCTCAAGAAAAAAAAACAATATATATTACTTTGGAATTTCTAGGAATTTAAATAATTTATTAAAAAATGTTGGCTTTAAAATTAAAAATTACTTACACTTCACTGCAACCACTGGAAGACGAGACAACTTTGGACAACTTCCTTGCAGGCATTCCATTACTTGCTGATGTTTTTATAACTGGCTCGAAATGTTTTGCCTTCATTTTATTCATCCCTCAATATTGTAAAATCACTTCATCTTTAATTTGAATTCAAACTATAAACTTCTTGGCAGGAATAATTTCTCTACATTTATTTAAAAACAATTACTCAAATTAATCTTCATTAAATTTTCTTATCTTTAACCTGCACCACTTTTAAAAATTAACTACTTATTTCAATTTTAAATCTCTTGAAGAATTTAAAGTTTCCCATTTATTATTCTTTATTGGCATAGATTATAATTTCAATGACTTATTTATTCTAACTTGAAACTTTTATTCTAAATTTCCTAGAAATTTTCTGAATGGCAAAAGAATGAAGTTGTGTAATAAGTTTTTAAATAGTGGAGATTACTTAGGGGCCATTCATTAATTACGTAAGGGTCCCGAAGTGGTGGAGGGGGGGGGGCCAAAAATCCCTACACCACCTTAACCCCAGGGGGAGGGGGGGTTAAAACATTTCTTACGTAATATCTTAGTACGTCAATTATTGTTTGAATTCGAACCATCACAGTAGCTACATTAATTCTACTCAAACTATACCCATTTCACAATTTTAAAAATCGCGTGTTTTATTTTTTTTATGATATGTATGAAAATATAATGTTAGAGATGGTAAAAATGACATACTTCATACCAAAAAGAATTCATTTGGTGGATCCTTTATGCCAATTCGCATCGACGTTTCGAAAACGAATAGTTTTCCTCATGAGGATAATTAAAAATAGAAGTCTATAAACATGACCATCAGTATAAAATAGTTTAAAATTCTCCTTTTGCCATTGTTCTATAAAAAATTGTGGAAATAATTGATATGAAAAATGTTTTAATTATAAAAGTGTAACAAAAAAGTGAAGTTGAGAAATGGAATTGACATACTTACCTTTAGGTTATCTTCCTGTCAGGTTACACTTTTATTTATATTTTAAATTGTAAGTTCATATTTAAATTTCAATAGTATGTTCAAAAAAATTTAATTAACAATAATAATTTTATAAAGAACATCATGAAAAGAGCGGAGACAAAACTATCGTTTTGCTCCATTTTTCAAACGACAAAGAGAAACATTAACAAAGACAGAAGTACAATGCCGTATCATCAATTTATATAAAAGGTACTAAAATTTCTAAAAATATTCTAATAACTAAAATTAAACAAACAAAATAAAAAATTATTAACAATCATTCAAATTGGAAATGTTACATACTGCTATTGATAATTAATTGAACGTAAGTAAAAATTACACTAATATAAAGAATTAAATGAAAAATTCATCAATTTGAAAAAAAATTAATAATTTAGAAGATCATAAATATTAGCAATATAAGTTATCTATTGTTGTAAATTTGAAAAGTAGAGAAATTTGGTTAAGTTTTTTTTTTAATTTAAAGTTAGATAAGAATGCAAAAACAACATAGTTAAAATGGTTAAAAATTTCAAATTTGAAATATTAATTTTATATTCTTTTTATTTAATTAATAAAAAAATTCAAATTTTATTAATTTTTTTATATTAAAGAATCCAAGATTATATTATGTATTGGACTATAATTATTGAGATCTGAAATTATATTGAAGCAATTATTACCTTTTATCTTAATAAAGGACATTTCTGCTATTAATCTTTTAAATTTATCAGGTTCATGATGTAAAACTGTAACGTTTTCCCAGTCAATTAACTTCCAGTTTCAACCTGGTGTTTAGCTATGACTTTATGGTTTTTTGGATTTTGTTTAAAAGTATCATGATGTTTTTCAATTCTAGTAGAAAGTAATCTACCAGTTTGACCAATATAACATTTGTCACAATTCAAACATTGAATTTTATATACTACATCAGTAAGTTGCAAATTATCTAATAAGTCTTTGACTAATTTGATAAATTTATCAAGTTTTGAATCAATTCTAAAATTTGTTGTGATATTAAAATCATTTAAAATCCATTTAATTTCAAAACATAACTTTCCATGATAAGAAATAGACATTGTTGGTTTAAAAATTAAATTCCTATCTATATTTATATTATTTAGTTAGATAAAGAATCTTTAATTATCCTGATGAGGAAAACTATTCGTTTTCAAAACGTCGATGAATTGGAATAAAGGATTCAGCAAATGAATTCTTTTTGGTCTGAAGTATGTCATTTTTACCATCTCTAACATTATATTTTTATTAATTATATCACTCAGACAAATAACATCGTTTTCCAACATCTTTTCTAATCTAACTAATGATACGTAACGCTATTTTATGTTCAACGCTATTTAGAAAAATTCTAAGTTAAATATTACTGAACAAGGGGACGGACCCAACAAGATCCGAAGAGCGCCTTACGTGGGCGAGGGGGAGTCAAAAATGGTCAAAATCGCCCTTACGTAATTAATGAATGGCCCCTTATGCTTTTTTTAATTTAGCTAACTATTTTATTATACCTTAAATTAAATAATTTCATTTTTAAAAAACATTGAATGAAACTATATTTTTTTGTAATTATCAGAAGACCAAATTAGTATTAAAGTTGTCAATGTATTTATTTAAGATTTACGGGTGAGTTTCCCCTTCGAGAATGAATAGCGTATGCCACACTTCTCGCAGCAAATATGTAAGAATAAAAGCAACTGATAGACGTGATAGACGATAGCATATCAGCCAACTTATCCAGGTTATGAAGTGATGTTATTATCCTGTGATCAAACTCGCCTGTTCGTGCACATCATGCCTTTTTATACCAAAGATGAGTCAATTTTTATCTGATTAACATTCATTAAGGGTAAATGGTATTCCATCACGTCATAAGCGTCCGTCATAAATTTTCGTCTTCTTATTTCTAAACTAAAGAAGATATGTTTCTGAAGTTTTGTTAAAAGAACGATAATATAATACACTGGAACTTGAATATAAGCGTGACAAAAAGCATGAGGGCTGCGCTCTCAGCGCATTAGGTACGTCAGCTGTTAGAATGCGTCCAAATTAAACAAAAATGGTTAATGCGGCCTTGCCTATTTATGTTTGGATTGCCTGGATTTTAGGTGAAGACCACTGCAGGCCATGCCCGTAACCGTGGGTAATTCCAAGTTCCAATGTAGTGCAGATCACTCAGTGGGACGGATCTGGTTCAACACTGTTCAAAACAGTCTACAGGTCGCAATTCTGAACGGATTTGTAAGTTATTTTTTTAGAAATTATCACCATTAGATTTATAAAAAAATTATATTAAAGCCGATTTTAAATTATTTGTTTTTATACGAAGTGTCTCATCGTCCCGAAATTCGGGATGAGTAGTCAAATATTTTTCGTAAGCTTGGCTAGTCGTCCCGGATTTTCGAGACGACTAGTCCATCCCCTCTTCCAACTCTACGATTTTTTTCGGGACGACTAGACGCAGCCTTTTTTATAATGAAAAATAGTGAGGAAAACATAAACACGCTATTTATCATAGTAAAAGAGTAAGCAAACAAACCATGATACAATGAAACCTGGAATAAAGAATGGTTTCGGGCATGGCTTGTAGTGGCCTTGATATTAAGTCCAGGGAATCCAAACGTAAACAGTCAGGGCCATGTGAACCATTTCCAAGTGGAATACATAATATTACGCAATATACGAACGTAAGTACCCGCGCAACCTTTGCCGCTAGCTGCTGTTCGTCACGCATGACTGAGCACCGCCTCTTTCGGACCCGTGGTCCCCGCATCACCAAAATGTTGAGGAGCTCAATTCTAGGAATATCGTAATTCCGAGGTTTCTAATTCCAGGTTTCAGTGTAAATCCACTTGAGTTCATTTCTCAATACCTAACGATATATTTGTAGCTTGAAAACTATTAATTAAAAAAAAGGACCCTAAACACCTTACATTGAAATCCGGCCCCGGTCTAATTGACTGATAGTGCAATAAAATATATTTCAAAGCCTCCTGATAAAAAAATCCTAATGGGTACCAGACCAAGAAATGAAATGTTTTCGACATAGGTGGGGTTGAACGACAACATTGGAAACACTGGCAAGACCAGTCCAGCTGATGAGGACAACAAAATGGCGCTGTCCCGGTAATATTAGGCGAAATAATGGGGCTGTCCTTTCAATGAAAATACTGTTCGAAATATTGAAGGTGAAGCCAGTCCAACCACTAAAGGCAATTTAATGGGCCAGTTAAGACAAGACTATAGATCAGTTCAACAGACTAATAACATGCCTTGCCTCTATTGATTAGACAGATCTATAGTCTTGTCTTAACTGGCTGGACTAATAACATGCCTTGACTTTGTTGGTTGAACTGATCTATAGTCTTGTCTTAACTGGCTGGACTAATCACATGCCTTGCCTCTATTGAATAGACAGATCAATAGTCTTGTCTTAACTGGCTGGACTAATAACATATCTTGCCTTTGTTGGTTGGATTGATCTATAGTCTTGTCTTAACTGGCTGGACTAATCACATGGCTTGCATTTGTTGGTTGGACTGATCTAAAGTCTTGTCTTAACTGGCTGGACTAATAACATGTCTCGCCTTTGTTGGTTGGGCTGATCTATAGTCTTGCCTTAAATGGCTGGACTAATAACATGTCTCGCTATTGTTGGTTGGACTAATATATAGTTTTGCCTTAACTGGTTGGACTTATAACATGACTTTCCTCTGTTCATTAGACTGATATATAGTCTTATCTTAACTGGTTGGACTAATCACATGGCTTGAATTTGTTGCTTGGACTGATCTATAGTCTTGCCTTGACTGGCTGGACTAATAACATGTCTTGCCTTTGTTAGTTGGACTGTTATATAGATTTGCCTCAACTGGCTGGACTTATAATATGTTGTTCCTCTGTTGATTAGATTGATCTATAGTCCTGTATTAAATGTCGGGACTAATAATATGTCTTATCTTGGTTGGTTGGACTGATATATAGTCTTGTCTTAACTAGCTGCACTACCAAAGAGTCTTGACCTTGTTGGTTACGGACTGATCTATAGTCTTGCCTTAACTGGCTGGACTAATAACATATCTTGCCTTTGTTGGTTGGACTGATCTATAGTCTTATCTTAACCTTATGGACTTATAACATGTCTTGTCTCTGTTGATTAGACTGATTTATAGTCTTGTCTTAACTGGCTGGACTAATAACATGACTTGCCTCTGTTGATTAGACTGATCTATAGTCTTGTCTTAACTGGCTGGACTAATCACATGGCTTGAATTTGTTGGTTGGACTGCTCTATAGTCTTGTCTTAACTGGCTGGACTAATCACATGGCTTGAATTTGTTGGTTGGACTGCTCTATAGTCTTGTCTTAACTGGCTGGACTAATAACTTGTCCCGCCTTTGTTGGTTGGACTGATATATAGATTTGCCTCAACTGGCTGGACTTATACCATATTTTTCCTCTGTTGATTAGATTGATCTATAGTTCTGTATTAAATGTCGGGACTAATAATATGTCTTATCTTTGTTGGTTGGACTGATCTATAGTCTTGTCTTGACTAGCTGAATACCAAAGAGTCTTGACCTTGTTGGTTATGGACTGATCTATAGTCTTGCTTTAACTGGCTGGACTAATAACATGTTTTGCCTTTGTTTGTTGGACTGATCTATAGTCTTGTCTTAACCTTATGGACTTATAACATGTCTTGCCTCTGTTGATTAGACAGATTAGACAGTCTTGTCTTACCTGGCGGGACTAATAATATGTCTTGTCTTTGTTGGTTGGACTGATCTATAATCTTGGCTTGATTAGCTGGAGTACTAAATATCTTTGGTAATCCAGAATGTCTTTTATCTTGATTATTTTGAAAAATCTTAACATTACCAGGGCAGTCTCATTAGGGCAGCCCATTTAGTGGCTGGGCTGGCTTTTCCTTTTATAATTGGACTGATCTACAACCTTGTATTCATTGACTGAACTATATTCTACCTTTAATATTTCGAACAGTATTTACATTGAAAGGACAGCCCCATGATTTCGCCTATTGTTACAAGGACAGCGCCATTTTGTTGCCCTTATTTGCTGCACTGGTCTTGTCAGCCTTTCCAGTATTGTCAGTGATTGTGCTGATCACATTATATTGAAAAATCTGCACCTCATCTTCAAGTTTAGAGCGGGACATTAGATTCGCGTTGGGTAATATTCTTCGCGTTCAAGCCCACCTATCTCGAAAATTTTTTATTTTTTTTTGACTCTTACCCATTAGGATTTTTTGATCAGGAGGCTTTGAACTATATTATATTGCAATTTCAGCTAATTTAACAGGAACCCGGATTTTAATTAAAACTGTGCGGAGTCCTTTGAAGTATTATACTCTGACTATTAATACTGGCTTCAAGTTATTAAAAAAAATTAAAATGATTTCATTCACTTTTGATCCAGCAAAGACATATTTCACTGATTATGTCATTATATTTTCAATTAAAAAAAAAATTTCGACCTTTTTAAAATTAACGGTTTTGCGGGAGATTTAAATGTGAAAGACCAGGATAAGTCGTTTTTCATGCACCACTGCTCGCCGTACCATATATGACCCCGTGGGCGGACTCGAGTTAATGCAGATATACTTATAGAATACAATTAATTTAATGTTGAAATTAATTTTTTTAAATAATTGGTGTAAACAAATAGTCAATTATGTCGTTTCCTGTAGGAAAAAATATTTTTCAACTTGAATGGCTGAGATATATTCAAAAAAATTATAGATATATTTGGATAAATTTTCTTAGGTCTTACGGTCTATTTACAATTTATTATTATTTATATTATATATATATATATTTATATTTATTATTTTACGGTCTATTTTGTAAATATACCGTAAGACGTAAGACCTAAGAAAATTTATCCAAATATATTAATATTGACGGTCCAAGAAAGGGATTAGATTTGTTCTCACAAATCTGTTATTGAAAATTATAGATGATGTCTAAAAACCTTTCGTAATTAACAATTACTATTGTTATTAACAATTTTTAACACAAACATTCAATTTGGCTTTTTTATTCAAAGCCAGCTATTTTATTTCTGATACTAAACCTCAGTAGCATCGTTTAAAAAGTGATTTCGGATTTAAAAAATGCAATAGTTTAATGGTTAATAATAAATTTGATTAAAAAAAACACTTATTTTTGGGCTTTTGCTTGCTGAAAATTTTTTTTTAGAATCAATAACACCATAAATAAATTTAATATTGATTGCTGAAGTGATCAAATAAATCAAAAATTAGTTACGATTGCTATTAACATGTTTATAAACATTTTAGAAATGCATTAAAATATTTTGGATTGTTTCTTTTCCTGTTTAGAAAATGTAATAATCTAAATAAATTGGTTTAGAATCACCCACAAACATATAGCCATGTTAGGCATTTTTATGTGGACAATTTTTTTGTTCTCTATGAAATTTTGATTCTTGCTTAGTGTTAATAATTTCTTAATTCAAACCTTTTCAGAAGAAGCCATTAATTTTCTCCGTTAATTTCATCAGATCCAACTTCTAGTTGCAAATTAAATTGTTGATAAATATTAGAACTATTTGTTGTTGATGATATTTATTGATTAATAAATCAAAACATGATTTTGCTCAGGCTGAGAACTGAGAGGAGAGAAATGTCTTTCATAATGCGAGGCTTGAATTCGGAAATTGTTGTTGTTGTAGAGACAAAAAATTTTTTTTAACATAAAAATACGTGACACGGGTATTTGTTTATAATTTTTTCAATAACGATTGCAATTATTTTAAGATATATTTGATCACTTTAGCAATAAGTATTAAATGGATTTATGGTAATATTGATTGTAAGAACAAATTTGTCAGCAAGGAAAAGACCAAAATAGGCGTTTTGCTGATTAAATTTGTCATTAAAAATTAAAATATTTAATTTATATAATCGAAAATCACTTTTTCGATTATGATACTAAGGTTCAGTGGGAAATAAAAAATTTATCTTTTAGTAAAATAGCCCAATTGAATATTTGTGTTTGAAATTCTTAATAAGAATAATAACACAGGCCAACACATTCTCACACCCACAGACCGGACCTAGTGCACCCGAAGGAATTTGACGCGCTGAATCCGAATCTGAACTCAGAATTGCTCCATCATCCTAGGTTTCCAAGATATCCTAACCTAAAAGTGCAAAAAACATGGTTTTTGCTATCTTTGAGCTTCGCTCACATTAAGAATTTTTATTATATTGCAAATCAGGGCACGGCATTAGAAAGCTACTATCTTCTACTTTAAAAACCAGTACCCACTTATTTTAAACGGATTTTTACAAGCCGATATATCGTTCTTGAATTTTAGAAACTTCAAGTTTCAGATTATGTATTTCAGTATCATCTGAAAC
>CAKNWT010278789.1:1886-15204 GCA_932066315.1 Andricus coriarius | reverse complement strand
TAAATTTCTTACTGAAAATTTAACTATTTCAGTTGAAACTATAACTGTTTTTTTGAAAATTTAGTTTTGGGTAAAAATTTTGTTTAGTTGAAAATTCGTCTTTTCGGTTTAAAAATCATCTATTTGAGTTGAAGATTTATAATTTTAGTTGAAAAGTCATCATTTTACTTGAAAATTCATTTTTTTGTTGTTGAGACTTTAATTTTTCAACTAAAAATTTAACTATTCCATTCTGGTTGAAAACTGATCTTTTTTTTAGTTGAAAGTTCAACTATTTGGTTGAAAATTGATCTCTTTTATTTGAAAATTCAATTATTTGATTGAGAAGTCATATACTTTGTTGAAAAATCGTCTTTTTTGGTAGTAATTTAATCTTTTTTGTTGAAAATTCAACTTTTTGGTTAAAAATTCATCTATCTTGTTGAAAATGCAATATTTTTACTTGAAAAGTTAAAAATTTGAAGTTGAAAATTCAGGACTTTGTTTGAAAGTTTAAATATTTTTTTCAAATTATTTATTTTTTGTTGAATGTTTCTTTCTTCAACCGAAAATGTAACTATTACAATGAAATATTCCAGTATTGTAGTTAAACATTCATCCCTTCCGTTAAAAATTCATTTTTTTTTTACTGAAAATTTAAATGTTGAATTTTTTATTGACAGTTTATATTTTTTAATTGAAAATTCATGTATTTTGTTGAAAATTCGTCTTTTTGGTAGAAATTAATCTTCTTTGTCGAAAATTCATCTTTTTGGTTGAAAATTCAACTATTTCAGGTAAAGATTTATCATTTCAGTTAAAAATTCATCTTTTTGGGTTAAAATTTAACTATTCCAGTTGAAGATTTTGGTTGGAAATTCATCAGTTTGATTGAAAATTAATTTTTTCAACTAAAAATTTAACTGTTCCATTTTTTATTTAAAATTTATCTTTTTTATTTCAAAATTCAACTATTTTGTTGAAAATTCATGTATTTTATTGAAAAATCATCTTTTTTTGGTAGAAAATTAATCTTTTTGATTTAAAATTCATCTTTTTGGTTGAAAATTCATCTGTTTGGTTGGAAATAAAACTATTTCGTTGAAAGTTTAACTCTTTTGTTAAAAATTCATCTATTTGGTTTAAAATTCATCTACTCCAGTTGAAGATTCGTCATTTTAGTTGAAAATTCATCACTTTCATTGTAAAGTTTTTTTTTGCGGAAAATAAATTTTTTCATTTGAAAATTTAACCGTTCCATTTTTGTTGCATCTGATCTTTTTTAGTTCAAAATTCGATTGTTTCGTTGAAAATTTAACTCTTTGTTTGAGAAGTATAAAAAGCTAAAATAAAAATTTGTTGGAATTATTATTTAAATGCATGGACCGTATAGATAAATTGAAGAAATGAATAATAATGTTTTTACTATTATTTAGTTAATCGATGGTGCCATTATATTTAAGAATATCGTATAATATAATTTTTCAATGCGAAATATTTGAATGGCTCCGCACTACGGAAAATATTATACCGGGGAAAAAATTAAGAAACCAAGAGAAAACCTGGAATTTTCAGGGCATTTTTTCCCAGGATTTGAGTAGTCACGAGTATTTGAATTTTGACTTCTACTTAAAAAAAAAACACAAATTTTTTAAATTCCATAGTTTTTTATCTAATTCTTATATTCCAATTTTCTTTTCGGATTCTGGTGAACTTTGAATATCTGAATTATTTCAAAAACTATAGAATTTTAGAGAAAAGAATGGTGTGTTTTTTGACAAATAGACTCAAAATTCAAATACTTGTAACTTTGTGGAACGTGTTTTTTCTCAAATCGGAGGAATGTTTGACGTCTAATTTGCTCTAAACAACAACATATTTTTTCGCCGAGAGATTCTGCGACTTGAAGACCTGCCTGATTTGAAATGAATTCGATCAAATATATTTTTATTTTTAAAAACTATTATAAAAATTAAATTTTTAGGAAGAAGAAAGGTCGAGATATAAGGAGAGAATTTCGACAGGGAGAGACAGATTAAAGGGTATGAAAAATGAAATTAATCAGGCACGAGCGCATTTTTCTCGATGTGTTAGCAGTATGCAAGAAAATAATCAGAAATTTGGTTCTGTTGAATTCGCTGAGATTTATGCTTCTAATGATGTACTCAATATGGTTGTGGATGAAGTTGAGCATGTTGTCTCAAATCTGCAAATCTTCCAATCACGGGTAATATGTTTATATATTAAATTAATCTAAAAACAGTACAAAAACTAATAAGCAAAAAAGGTAAAATATTTCTTACTATTTTTAATTTTTTCAGGACAATTCTGCAGTTTCCCTGCTATCAGAATTGGATTCGCAGCTTTCAATTGTTGAGAACAACTTAAAAAAGTTATTCATCAAGAGTCAAGAAGTCGTAAGTCTAGAACACAGTTTGAAATAAAAAATAATGTTTTACATGCTCTTTTCGATTTTAAATTTATTTCTTGATTTTAACAGCTACAAGAAAATGAAGCCAATCAGAAAATATTCGAAGAACGGGAAAAATGCATAGAAAAATCGGAAAAGGAGCTCGACTACGCTCACACGAATATGCAGGACGTTCTCGAAACTATTTCATCCGCAATGGATGAGGTTAGTTAATTATATACAAATAATTCTTTATTTATAAACTAATCTATTTTCTTTTTTATAGATAAACGAATTCGATATTGTGAAGGATAGCCAAATTGCGAATCAGGTTCGTTTTCTACTTTCATAAATTATTCAATATCAATTTTCGAAAAGAAATTGTAGTTATAATTATTTAATTATTGACAGGATGTAAATGAGATTGTAAAAGTCAAGGAAGAGTATCACAAATTGAGGAAGGAATACGAAAAGCTGAGAATCAACATGGTCGAGGTTTGCGTTTTTAAAGTATTGTATTATATTTTAAAGTTTATTTGCCTTTGTGGACTTTCAGGATAATTTTCTTTTCAGGTCTCTCATAAAAAAGAAGTCGATGAGAGGATCAGTGAATGCAACTGTCGAATTACAAATTTGTTAGATCAAGTGCGAGTTTTGCAAAATGAGGTATTTTTTTTAAATCTAAACACTATTTTTAATTAATTGTTTTATTAAGATATTCAAAATACTATTGAAATTATTTATTTTTTCAGGTAAAGATTGGCCAGGAAGCGAATCTCGTTTTAAAAAATAGTATCGTGTCACTAGAAAATGAATTGAATTGCGCATATAAAAAATGCGAAGCACACAGGAGGAGTTATTCAACTGAAAGTATGGAACTAAATAGAAAAATCTTTGATTTAGAAAGCACTGTAAGCTTTTGTTTATAACTATTTTTCATAGACAAATGGATTATTTCTTTTATTCCATTAAGTTTACTGTATAAATATTAATTTTCAGATGAAGTTGCAGAAGGAAATAGAATCGAAACTCCGCAGAAGTTTGACTTCCAGTGAACTCGAGCTTAAAAAATCAAAAGATATGCTGAACTCTTTTGTAAGTTAAAAATATTTTCCATAGTCTAAATAGAAAAGAATTTTGTAATTTCTTTCCTCTTTTTTTCATTGTAGCACACAAGTTCCGAGGGTACTTTTTCGTCATGTGGAGCACAACTGGAGTTCAAAGTTCGTATTTTTAATCCCATTTTTATATATTTTGTTATGAATTATCTTTTTTTATTATAAAGATTCAATTCTTTGCAGGGAGTCCCACAGTCTTTTAAAGTTCTTCAAGAGACGATTCATCAAACGAGAAGCGGCCTTCTCGATCTCGGAAATGAACTAAAAAAATTAGTGAGTATTAAACTGTTGAACTACTTTAAAAATTTGGAAAAATAAACAAAGAAAGGGTAGAGTGTTCATGAAAACAAGAAAAAGATAGGGTGTTTATGAGAAATTTGGCACAATAGGATGTAGTAGTAATGATGGAGACGTGGCTAGATGAAAAAGAGATAAGAAATAGTAAGGAAAGGTTACAAAGAGGTTACAAATGGCAGGTTCAACATGCAAAGAGGAAGAATAAAGAAGACATCAATGGGGGGAATGGTGATGGGAGTAAGGAGCGAATGTATAACAGGGAAGGATAAGAAAGAGATGAAAGAACAAAGAGAAGGATTTATAGTGGAAGAGGTGGAAGATAGTGGGGGTGTATGTGAACGTTGATATGCAGGAGCAATCAGAGGAGATGAGATAACTGATGGAAGAAAATAAAGAAGAGATTAGGCTTGTAATAGAAGATTTTAATTCGAGAACAGGAGATACAGGAGGAAGGGAATGGAGAGGAAAATAAATTATTTAAGAGCTTGGAGGAGATGGGATGGTTTATCTCAAACGAAAATATAAAGTGGGATGAGGAAGGGGAATATACACTCTTAGGAGGGAGAAGAAGGTAATAACAATATGGATAAGAAGGAAGCAAAGGTAAAATCAGCAGGAAGAGGGGATTGGTAAATGGAAGGAAAATAACAGTTTAAGGAAAAGGTCAGGAAGATCAAAGTGAGAGAGGGAAGTCTAAATGAGGAGATGAAAATAATGATAGGAGAAATCAATAGAGTATTAGAGTGCACAAGCAAAAAAGAAGTTCGTGAAGGGGGGAATAGAAGTGGATGTAATGAGGAATGTAAAGTGAAGAAGGAAGTCAGAAAGGAATTAAGAAAATGAAGAAAAGGGAATAGTAGTGGAGAAGAATATAGGAGAAAAAAAGAAGAAGTATACTGAGCTGTGTGATAAAAAAAAAGAGGCGGAAAATAAAAGGCTTAAAGAAGAGGCGGAGAAGGCTAGGACAGAAGACGAGGTTTGGGAGGTAGTAAATTGAGAGAAGAAAGGAAGGGAAAGAGTAAACCAGGATATTGAGATGGTAGAATGGAAAAGATATTTAATGGATTTGCTAGAAAGGGTAGAGAGAAAAGGTAGGAAAGGTGGAAAATATGGTAGAGAAAGAGATGAGGAAAAGGACATAACAAGGGAAGAAATAATCAAGTTATTAGGAATAATGAAAGATGGAAAGGCACCTGGTATAGATGCGATTCCAAATGAAGTCTGGTAATATGGGGGGGGCGGGGCAAAACTAAAGGAATGGGCATGGATAATGCTCATTAGAGTATGTAGAGGAGAGGAGTGGCTAGAGTTATGGAAAGAAGGTGTAATGGTACTTATAGTGAAGATAGGTTAAAGTTAAAGATTATAGGGGGATGACGCTAATGCCAACATTGTATAAAGTATATGTAACTGTTTTATCGAAGACTCAGAAGAAGAAATGAAGGGATAAGGATGCGGAGGAATTAGGATGGGAAAAGAAATGATATATACTGGCATTCTTAGATGGGGAAAAGTTGAATTTAAATGTAGAACAGAAAAGGAAAAAGAGGTTTAGAAAAGCAGAGAAAGAAAGAAATAATGGAGTGGGAAATGGAAGGGAGTACAATTAGAAGAAGTAAAGGAGTTCAAATATTTGGGATATACCTTGAAAACGAATGGAGATCATAGAGCTCATATTACAGAAAGTATAAAAAAGGGGTAGGGGTAATGAAACGGATATGGGAAATTGGAAAAAGGAGGTTCAAAAAAGATTGGAGAAGGAAAATATGGTTATTTAATACGCTTGTATGGGTGGTATTAGGCTATGGAGCAGAGATATGGGGATGCAAGGAAAGGAAAGAGATTAAGACTTTATAAAAAAGGTATATAAGGTGGACGCAAGGGGTAGACTAGGGGAAGCCTGGGTATATGGTGAGAAAAGAAGTGCAAAGGGATAAATTAAGTACCAGAGCAGGAAATAGTACATGGTAGTTTGAGATGAAGCTAAGGGAGGGAAAAGGAGGGGAGTTAGCGAGAAAGTGTTTGAAGGAGGTAGAAGAATGGAAAGGAAGAGCGATAGAATTAAAGAGATGTGAAGAAGAAAGGAGTGAGTTCTTTTGTACTAGATATATAGGACAGGGGACTGTAATAAGTTATGCAGAATTGAAGAAAAGGGACAGTTAATAGAAAGATAGGGACTGATTGAGGAATCAAAATATAGTAAATGGTATAAGATGATAAAAAAGGAAGTAGTACTAAAGTATTTATAAAAGGGAAGGGAGGAGAGAATATGGACCAGAATAGCAAGATTTAGATTGGGAAACGAGGTGAGGGAAGAGAAGTATTGGGAAAAGAGAGAGAACAGAAAGTGCTGAATCTGTGAATTGGAGAAGGAAACATGAGAGCATGTAAGGGAAGGATCAAGGAGTGGAATGGAAGATAAAGGAAGCTGGCAAGAGAATGTGGTAAAGATTCTAGGGTAGGGTGGATTTGGTGAGGAGTGGATGAAGGAGTTGGAGGAGGCTAGAGAAGCGAATGCGAAAGAATTTATTTGAAAAAATGGTAAGGATAGGATAATATAAAAAATGTAGGTGGTAATATTGTAAGAAACGGAGGTCGTGTAAACACTTAGGGGACACATTATGAATAAAGAATAACAAGCCCAGTTTTTCAATTAAAATTTGATTTACAGGTATGTGAAGTATCTTCCCATTCCTGTTCTTCTACAACTTCCGTAATGTCAGCGATCGACATGCTCGAGAAATATGGAACCAACGTCGAAAGTTGCTTTGCAGAAATGGAAAAACTGAGAAGCGCTTTGTACTCTAAAGACAAACTTGTAAGTGAAAAAAATCCAACTTACTTTCTTGCCTTAGATAAGTGGGGTTAAAAATATTGATTAAATTCCTTTCTTACAGTTGGATGATAAGGAGGCGATTATCACGATTCAAAAAGACACAATACTCTTGACTCAAAACGAACTCAAAGATCTACACGCGAAGTTACAGGAGAAGGTATTCATTTTTATCAATTCCAAATTATTGTTGATTGTATCCGGAATGGTCGCTAAAACTCAAGAAAAAAATTCCAGCTCGTTTCCCGTTTTTCCACCGAATTTCAAAAATTAAATTAGGTTTTTAAAACCCAGCAAATCAAACTCCAAAGTTCAAAAATTCTTTAATTTTTGATTAGGATCTTAGAAATTTCAAAGATGAGAATTCATCAGATTTCCTGTCAAAAAATAAATCCATGTTATCATTTTAACCGTTCAAAATTGAAGAATATTCCGTTGTAAACCAGAAAATTTTAACTATTTCAAAAAATGTTTAAAATTACATAATTTTATATTGTCAAATTGTGATTTATTCTTCTCAAAATTCAACAATTTCAGTTACAAAATAGAATAATTGAAATTATTTTGTTGAAAATTAAAAATTTGACACTCTGAAATTTTAGATTCACAATTACATATTAAACAAATAATTTTACTACTAAGGTTTCCAATTTCAAATAGTTTAATTTTGAAAACATTTGAAATTAGTTTGAAAATTGAAAATAATATATAAAACTTCAATTTTGAGCGATTCTAATTCTTAACATTTCAATTTGAAAATCGTTTAATTTTCAGTTTTCCACTGTAAATTATTATTCAATTTTAAGCATTAATGATCGATTTTTTAAATCTTTAATTAATTTATATTTACAGTTTATCGACTTGAAATGTTTTACTATCAAAATTGTTGAATTTAAAACATTTTTATTTTGCAACTGTTCAAGCCTTTAAAATTGTATTTGAAAATTTGTTAATTTGAACATGAAGGTTTAAAAATTAAATTAAAAAAATAACAATTTTAAAAGTGAAGGACTTCAGAAGTACAAAATGTAAATTGAATATTATTTCATACTTGAGAATGTTACAAAATGAACTTTTCGAACCCAACAGAATTTCAAATCAAACTTATTAAATATTACAAAATTTCGTTTGATATCAAGCTAATGATATTTCAAGTGCTTTGTTTTCTATACATTTTTTTTTAAATTCCGGTTCAAATAATAAATTTACTATCATCCCGTTTTTCCAGTTTTCCGGTCCAGCGGCCACCTTGCATTTTATCGCTCAAAAATTATAATTTGTATCAAATCGCGTTTTATTTCCGGACTAATGTTATAACTCCTGCATGTTAATAATTTCCAATCCAACAGTTTCTACCTTACCAACTTTTTCCGCTTGTGTGTTGTGATAATTAGTTGATAGCTTTTGCATGATTCAAAAGGTATGTGGGTTTCATTCATTTCTCCAAGTAAGGGGACGCTCGTAAACTACGTTACGAATTTTGAGAGGATGAATTGTCAAACAAAAAAGATTAGCCCGAAACGTTGAATTTTCATCAAAAAAGTTAATTCTTAACCAAGAAAGATTATTTTCCTACCATAAAAGATCAATTTTCAGTGCAAAGGACGATTTCTTAAGAAAAAAGTTGAATTTTTGAAAAAATATGACTTCAACAAAATAGTTGAATTTTCATCAAAATAATTGAACTTTCAACAAAGTAGTTGAGGTGTGTTGATTATAAAAAAAAATAATAATAGTAAGTTTCCAACCAAAAATGAATACGTTAAATTTGCAGTTTAAAAACTTACTTTTCAAAAAAAATATATTCAACCAGTCAAATTCAACCAGAAAAGAAGAATTTTTAACGAAATAGTTGAATCCTCAACGAAATAGATGAATTTTCAAAAAAAGAAGATTAATTTTCAACCCAAAAATACGAATTTTCGACAAAAGACTTAAGTTTTCACGATAAAAAGTCGAATTTTTTTAGAAAACAGTTAACTTTTAAACCCGACAAAATGAATTTCCAATCAGAACGTTAATTTTCAATCAAGAAAGATGAATTTTCAACCAAATAGTTCAAAATTTTCAGAATAAAGAATAATTTTCAACAAATAAAAATGAATCTTCAACCAAATAATTCAATTTTCAACCAAAACTATTAATGTTCCACCAAAAATATAACCAAAAAAGATGAATTTTCTACAAAAGAATTAAGTTTTCCAGGAAAAAAGTCGAATTTGTTAGAAAACAGTTGACTTTTAAACCCGATAAGATACATTTTCAACCGAATAGTTAAATTTTCGTTATAAAAAATTAATTTTCAACAAATAAAAACGAATTTTCAACCAAATAGTTCACTTTTCAACCACACACTATTAATTTTCCAACAAGAAGATAACTAAAAAATAAGAATTTTCTACAAAATACAATAATTTTTAACCAAATAGTTAGATTTTGACCAGAAAACATCAATTGTCAATCATAAGTATGACTTTCCAACCAAGAATAGCATATTTACATTTTCAGTTTAAAAAATTAAGTCTGAACCAAAAAAAAAACTAATGTTCTATTAAAATGATGAATCTTTAACAAATGAATTTTCAACAATAGAGTTCAACATTCATGGAAATATGTTATTTTTTATTTTATATCTTTTTTCTCGGTGTTTTGGTTTTTGACCAAATTTCAACCAAATAGTTGGATTTTGAACTAAAGAAGATAAATTTTAAACAAATAGTTGAATTTTTAACTAAAAAATATCAAATTTTAAACGAAATATCTAATTGGTAACGTAGTTTACGGATGGCCCCTAAGTTATCTACGTTTTTTACTTTCTGAACAAAAAATTTAATTTGCAGATTAATACGCAGGATGCGGTCATCACTCATCTTGAAAAAGATAATCAACTGTTACAAAATAAGGTAGATATTCTTGAATATTTAATAAATTCCCAAAACTTGTTTTTAAATTTATTTCTGTTATATTGTTCCCTGGGTACGATAATTGCGATATTATTTTTCGAAATTGTAGATTGAGCTTCAAGTACAAACAATCGGTCACTTACAAAATGCCGTGGTTCAAACTAAACGAAGTTTGGACCAAGTGGGGCAGAAATCAGTGAGCGAAGTGAGTGAATTATGGACTTCAGTATCGCCTACAGTATTCAATCATGGGAATGTGCACGATGTTTAACACATAGCGAGTGTTGTTTTACTAAAAAAATCCGGTCTTCAGCTGCGAAAACAGATCCGTTTCAGAAAGTTAAATTATTCTCAATCAGTAGAAATAAATGCCCGAACTCGCATTTTTAAAAAAGATAAAAATCATTTTTTTTTTGTACTCGTTTCAAAAAAAAAAAAAAAAAAAAAAAAAAAATCAGCTGCTTTTGCAGTAACGAAAATTATGATTTAAATAAGTATTATTATGATAAGGTACAAAGTGCGTTATATTTATGTAAATAGGCATCGGAACGTGCGTCATTGTAAATAAAATAAATATTCTAACAATGATTTTTTGTGTGCTTTTTTAAATTTTATTTATTGTGTGCCTTTTTGACAATGCATGGTGTTTTTGTTGTTGTTGAAAATAATACTAGTGCGAACAACTTCAATCAGTAAGTTAGAGACTAAACTTTGTTTAAATTAATATAAATTCAGGAAGAATTTGGTTTAATTCACAAATTTTGAGTGATTTGATTTTATTTTTTATTTTTAAATACTGTAAACGAAAGACTGCAATTTCAGAATGAGAGAAAGAACGAAGCGATTCGTAGATTGAGCATTTACCTCACAGAAACGCAGCACCAGTACAGCCAATGTTTTGCGGAGGCAAGTTAAATAGTTTATCATTTTTTTTCAATTAGCTTTTTTAATCTATTTTTCGTTTAATATCACAGGCAGCAAAACAAGATTCTTTACTGGAAGTTCAGCGCGATTCAATTGAATCACTGCAGCAAAAAATTATTTATAAAGAATATAACGAATTGTTTAAAATAATTCTTCTCCACTGTATATATTCAGCTAATATTTATTGCTTAGAGGTAAGTATTGAATATTGATATTACGAAGAGTAATCAATATAACTATAATTATTATAAATGCAGAGTTTGTAAAATAAAAATAAAATTGATTACAAAAATGAATTACGTTTTTGAGTTTTAACTGTTTGTTTTAATTTCAGGGTATTTTATTTAAAAATTCGATATAAAAATTAATTTGAAAAATTGTAGAAGAGTTTGCTCAAGATTGTTTTATTTCTAGGATCAGTTACGAATTCGTACGTGCGATTGTGAAATTTTGAAATCTCAGGTAATGAATATTTTAAAACAGAACATTCTATCGTGCGATTTGAAATTAAATTCATTATTATTTTTTTTATTTTCAGATTGATAGTCTCCAAAAGAGCAATCGGCTTCTTGATGAACAATTCAAAAGTGCAAAAATTTTGTGGGAGAAAACAGATTTCGAACTAAAGTAATTATTTTAATTTAAGAAATTTAATCAAGCATTTAAAAAAGAAATTAAAACTAATTGATGCTAAACTAATTTGAATTTAATTTTCAGATGCTGTCTAGAAAAGCAAAAAAAGTCCTTTTTGACAAAAAGCGTTGAGTGCAACATAAGTGACCAAGAAATTGAAAGTTTGCAGCAAGAATCTCATTCCCTGATGGAAGAAAATGCGAATTTGAAGAGAGAACTTGAAAAGTACAGAATGGATTTCGAAATTATCAAACAAGAGTTGCAAAAGCAGAGTGAAGAGTGTTTGTGCATTCCAAATTTAAAATCAGAACTGCAAAAGCTTAGTTATGAAGCTATGCAACTTAAATCGGAATTGGAAAAAGAGAATGATGATTTGAAGTTGGAACTGAAAAAATGTAAAGTGGAATTCGATATTATTGAAGAGGAATTGATAAAGCAGAGTGAAGTGTGTATTCCTAATTTAAAATCAGAATTAGAGAGACTAAATTCTGAAAATGAAGAATTAAGTAGTGAGTTAGAGGAAGGAAGAAAACTAAATGAAGAATTGATGGCAAAATTGCAGATAGCAGAAGATAAGGGAGTCAAACTTGAGGAACGATTACTGAAATTGGATGTTAATCAAAGAGAGGTAATTAATAATATTTCCGAAATGATAAATTGATTTATTTTTAATTTTTATACATCGCTTTATAGAAACTTGATTCTTCTGTTGTAAAAGACGAGTTATATAAACGCAGTTGTGAAATAAAATCTTTGACTGCTGAAGCGAAAGACAAACAGGAGGAGCTGAAAACATTGCAAGAACTTAGAAACGAATTTGAGGTCTCAAAATTAAAAAAAGATAAAAAACTCTGATAACATGAACCTAAAATTAAATTCAAATTTTACTTTTTATATATATTTTAATATTTAACTACACAGATCCAAATTTTGTTTAAAAGTAAATAATATTGAATCGCGATTACAGAAAATGGAAGAGTTGAAGAAAATAAATGAATTAAAAGACAGAAAACTGGTCCAATGTAAAGAGAGATTCGGACATTTATACGATGATATGATTATACAAAATGATGAGGTCACTTGAAATAATTTTTAAATAAATTCACCTTTAAAATTAAATTATTATATAATATATTTATTTTCAGATAAAAAATCTTCAAGAGCAAACGAAATGCTACGAATCTTGCATGGCTGAACAAAATGAAATAATTGAGCAACTGAAGGAAAAATTGCTCTCCACGGAGCAACAAAGTAAAGATTGTATTTCAGAACTGAACAATTCCAAAGAAATGGTTTGCGTTTTGAAGAGCTTATTAAAAGAAAAGTCAGATTGTATGGTCAAATTGCAAGCAGATTATCAAATGATTAAGGTAGAAAAATCATTTTTAAATATAACAATTTAAAATTGAAGTTCTTTTATAATAGATAAATGAACGTATTTAACTTTTTAATCATTATTTATTGTTTTAGAATGACAATAAGATTATGAAAATGGAAAATGGATTGTTTGAAAGTAAGGCAAAAAAAGACATTTATGAATTAAAAAGCAAGGTAAATATCTTGAGACTCGTATTAATTTATTCAGAGTGTCTACTCTATCTGGAAACATGGAAAACCTCGAATTGTGAGGGAATTTGTATATACCTGGAAAAATCTGGAAATGGCAGGGGTTCTTAATTTGTAAAAAAAAGCTTTGTATTACAATATTTAACTATTTTTTTGAAAATTAGTTTGTTTTTTTGGTTTGAAATTAATTTTTTCAACTGAAAATTTAACTTTTCAATTTTTGGTTGAGCATTGATTACTTTCAGTTAAAAATTCAAGTATCTGGATGAAATTTATGTATTTTGTTAAAAAATCGTTCTTTTTGGTAGAAAATTAATCTTCTTGGTATAAAATTCATCTTTTTTCTTGACAATTCAACACTTCATTTGCAATTTTTCTCTCTCTTGACTGCTTTAAAATCTTTCCTAGTTGAAAATTCTACTCATGTAGAAAAGTCGTCTTTTTTGGTTGAATTCAACTGATTTTGATCAAAAATTAATATCTTTTTTGTTTGAAGTGTCAACTACTGCATTTTTGGTTCAGAATTCATCTTTTTTGGAATGAAAATTTAATTACTTGTTTGAAAGTTGAACTCTTTTCTTAAAAATTAATTTCTTTTATTGAAGATTTTTTGGTTTCTTTGGATTCTTTGAAGATCTCTTTGGTTGAAAAGTGA
>CAKNWT010278574.1:0-14161 GCA_932066315.1 Andricus coriarius | reverse complement strand
ATTCGCGATAGATGGCGCTGCAATTGCGAAAAATGAAATTGTTGACACTACTTTTAGCTCTACCCAGGAATAACGACGCGGACCTTACTTCATTACTTTTACAATGGAAATTCTATCTCAGCAACAGAAGATTGAAATGATTCTCATTTATGGAGAAAGTGGCAGGAATATCAATGATGCTCTCACGCACTAGAAAATACAAGCTCATGATTTTTTTAAAACCTTTTTTTGAAAAACAGCGTAATTGACCCAAACTTGAAGTTTTGTAGATATCGAAATAAAAGTATATCAAATCATTTTTATTAACAGTTGAAGTTTATTCATTTTATAAATAATAATACAACGAATTATTAGTAACAATACAATAGTTACAAAAATTAAGTATAATAATAATATTAAATGTGAATATTTTCAACTATGTATTTTTTTTGTCGCTTTTTTGGTCGCTTTTTTCTTTGGTTTTGTTACCTTTTCCAATTTTGCACTGAATTTTCCGCGCGACTTTCAATGTTTGTTTACATATTTCAGTACACGCAAAATTCGCTCTATCTGTTTTGAAAGTGAATCCCGTCAACTGAACGAATATGCAACTTAAGCACCATTCAAATCTCAAGTAAGAAGGATAAATATAAATTGGCTTTGGGTTATACATCAATCGGAAAGGTATTTTTATTGTGCCAATAAAAAATGCCTTCTTATAACATGAGTGGCGCACCGACTACGCCGACTACAAAAGTGTTTAACTCAGAGTACTTACAAGGCACCAAGATAAAAAACATAGTTTTAGATTCGTATTTTGAAGTAAAACACACTCTATGTATTTATATATGAGTTCCAACAAACTTCTTTCTAAAAAAAAAAATTTATGAAGTTTTCGATTTTTTATAAAGTGAGTTACACTTCTATTTGAATTTTTTATTTTTTGCCTGATAGCAGCACATTCTTGAAACTGATTTTTTACGCTAATATGTATAGAAAGGAACCTAAAAAAAAATTTTGAAGGAATTTGTTCAAGACTTTTTTTATTTACAATGCAAAGAAAAAAATGTTCATAGCGAGTAGCACATCAAATTCTTCAAAAAATCATATATTTACGATTTATAGCTTCATAGCTATAATTGATGGTCATATATTAAGTCAAGTCTTACATTTAAATTTTCATAGTGTTAGAAACTCCATACAATGTAGGTATCTTTGAAATGTTATTGGATAGTGTACCCTGCTGGAAGTAAACAGACAAAGATCCTATTTCTATGAATGATTTTCAAGCTTTATGATAGATAATGACAGAGAAAATGTATGCTATTCTATCTCTTTATCAATCTAAATTTACGCCTCTACATATTCCATACAGTCTTTTCTATCTCATACAATTCTTTATCTATCCACGTCAATCTTTTTCTATTTATTTTTTAATCTGAATTTCCGTCCATCTTCTTCAATCTCCTCTTCTTTATGTCATCGTATCCCATGTCCATGAAGCTCTATCTTGTCCAATCCCCTCTTCTCTATCTCATCATATCCTTCATCTATCTATGTCAGTATTTTAATATCTCTCCGTCAATGTAAATTAACGTCTTTCTTTCGCAATACCCTCTTTTTTATCTCATCCTATCCTATGAGTATCTACGTTTATCTTTTTCTATCTGTTTTTAAATCTAAATTCACGTCTATGTTTTTTAATGCCCTCTTCTTTATCTCCTTTTATTATTTATTTATATACGTCAATTTTTTTCAACCTCTCAGTTAATCTAAACTTCCGTCATACATCTATCAAGGTCTATCTTTGCTATCTATCTTTCAATATAAATAGATAGAATAGTTCTATCTTTTTCCATCCCCCAATTTCTGTCTTTTTTAATCTTTCTGTTTCCAGTAGTGTTCTTTAAATTCGGTTTGAAGCCACGAACTATCCCCCCCACCGACGGTCATATTCTAATGGGACACTCTTATACATATCTAATTGACTTCTAACTTTGCATGGTTACGTAGAGGAGGCCGGGGTTACTTGACTAATTTTTTACATTCATGTTTTTAATATCTTCAATGTTCGTAGTTTTTTAAAGCATAGTATGCTAGAATATTATAAAAATGCTCACCTATTCTATTCTAGTTGTTAAATCGCTTTAATCCACCTGAGATAAAAGATTTTACTATATTTCGACTGGCGTGTACAGTTTGTCAACTAACCCCGGCAGCGGGGTCTAAGAACCGACAGCATTAGCTGCGAGGTGAATCTCGACGCGGGGAGAGTCCAGATGTCAAGCCATTTCGAGCGCGGATAGCACTAAGATGGGTGACTATATACGACGTATGACCGGATTATGTATTCGCTGCGTTTTAACTAACGTGGAGCGCGAGGTTTGACGCCGAGGATGACTGTGTGCATTCGATAGGTAGGGTCGAATATCTACCTACAAACTCGACTGTTGAAAAACTGCCTGAATTCGGGAGATGGTTTTTTGCAGTTCTCCTCAGCGCTGGCCAAACGTCTAGGCAAATTCGAGTACATCTAATAAATTCGGATACAGCCGTGCGTTATCACTGGTTGTAATTAAATTCATAGTGTGATTCTAATCCGGCCTTTGTAAAAGAAAAAGTTGTACAGGCGCATACCCAGTGAAGCGGAGTCGTCTGGCGGTGTATGTACTCATGCTGATGGACTTAAATTATCATTTAACCGCGAGAGTGACCCGTGTATAGACCTCTGTTTCACCGAAGGTTTAAAATAAAAATTCATGATACAACAGGTGTTAACCGTAGTGCTACGGGACATAAATTGGCCAGCCTTACAAGACGACAATAACAACCATAGTTGACTAAGAGCTATTTCCAGGTATTTAAGGGATGAAAGATATTAAAACAGCTGAACAAATTTAAGGATTGAATCTCTCGTTTTGTCCTTCTCAGTTTTTCGTTTGTAGGTCCTTTTGTTTGTGTCAGTAATAAATATATGCGATTAACGACTTTCTCTCAGTAGAAAAGTATATTAATATTACCATATTATACAAGTATATGACCGAAAAGCTGTTAAGTGTAAATTGCAAAATGATTTCTAGGAAATGATCCGTACGACAACAATACACAAACACGGGTATAATTAATACACCATAAAGTTTAGCCAATAAACCATATTTCTTTATAATATTATTGAAAATATACAAAGGACTATTGGATCGACAGTAATAAATAAACACTTCAAAGGAAAAAGATTACTCACCATCAGTGGTTTTCGATTTCTTCGTCTAACTGACAAAATACGTGTGGAGGTCTTATTCGTGGCACTCTCTTTTGATAAATATGGAAACTATGGTCTATTAGTCAACTAGCATTGTTAGTCAACTTACCACGTCTCCCTTACTTTAGAGTTGGCATCTTCCTTTGATGGGATTTACATCCCAAAAAAGTCAGTGTTAAACGAAAAACGGGCAGTATTAAATTTCGTCATAAAAATATAAAATAATGAATAATAAAATGTGTAATAAATGATATATGTGTATTTATATAAGTATTTACCCTAAGAAAGAGAGAATTATTGTAAAACATTACTCAATTATTACGCAAAATATTGTCAAAACAACGCTGGAAATATCGATTCTCGACGTATATTCGAAACTGATAACTTTAATGACCTTTGTTTTAGCATGTTAGGAAGGCGAAATGCCCATCGGTCAATATTAATATTTCCTTAGAATATACCATCAAAAAAGTACTGCTGAAATAATAATAAAGTAAAAAGAAGTAGAAGGAATCATGGCAAGACTAATACCTAAAATAATAAAAACTTGAGTGGCAAGCAGGGGATGGGAAGGGATCTGTCCAACCACCTTTGGTTGTTCCCATGCTATTCTTACGGTCTTGATCGTATGAATAGACAGTATAAAGTTGGTGAGTTTGTATTTGAGTTTATTATTTTCATATTTTACTTTATAAAATATCCTCAATGTGTAAAATCTGACGGTTTGTCTTTAACTCAAAATATTTTGAATAATATAATCTTAAGAGTATCTTAAACAGAAGGAATAGTTCTATTTGTATAGATACTCTTAATTAGTTCAGTTGAAAATTTTGCCTTTCTCGATCTGTCTTGATCTTCATAGTCGACTTGATAAACTCCAAAGTGTTTTCTAAAAGTAAATTACAAGTCAAAACTTAAAGGAAATCGGTTTCAACATAATGTTGTAAAATAATGTTAAGCCTATACTTACGTGTAACCATATTCCCATTCGAAGGCATCCATTAAAGTTCGAACCAAGTAACCGCGGATATCGAAACCCATTTTCGCAATCTTTAACATTTGTAAAACATGCTCATAATGATATGTTGCCCTATCCATGTCGTGCAGTTCACCATTGTCTGAATAACCATTCTCCATTATAAAAATTGGGGGAACTTTGTACTCTTTGTTAATGCGGATTAGAAACTTCTCTAGAGCCCATGGAGTGCTCTATAGAATTAATATAAATTAGTATTGGCAGAATAGAAGTGTCTTTTAAATCTTACTGCTCGAAATAAACTTTATACCTTCGTTGAATCACCAATCCATTTCGTAGAGAAAATAATCTTATCACTGTCGTCGTCATAAAATAAATCTGTGAGTTTGCTATTGATGTCAAATGCAAAATGACTGTCTATGTTATTTATTTCAACCATCCGTGCACTGTAATAATTTAGGCCAAGGAAATCAATAGAGTTTCTTATCGACAGCATTTCCGACGTTTTAAAGTTGGGTAGTCTTGACCATGGATAATCATGGTATTTATTGTTATTTCTAATTAGCTTTTTCATAACCTCTGGATAATCGCCAGACTGGCCTAGGATAGGATGTAAGAACCAGCCATTTGTGAACTGAAACAACTGCTCTGCAGCTTGTTCATCTTCATTTGATGAAGGATGCTTTGTCTCGAACCATAAGGCTTCTAAAGATAAACCTATTTTACCTGCAAGAAATTGTAATAGGGCCTATTTCAAATGATCGAATTTCATATACTGCACACTTTAAGGGTGTTGGCGTCCAATGATCCTCAGTTATTTTTGATAAAACTGTTGGGTAATCTACATCATTACTGCCACCCTATAATTAATTATTTTTCATTTTTTTACAATATTTTTGAAGATGTAATTTTTACTTGATTTATAGCAGCTATTATGTACGTTCTTCATTTATGAGAATAATTCTTTTTTTTTATTGCGGATATATTAATTATTTCAATTGTAAATTACTTCATTAATTTTTTATTGTATTAAGTTTCAAAATTAGTCATCGTAAAGTACCTTCCGGGGCACTACGAGTCTGCAGCACTGAATCCCCCATTTAACTTCACGAAAGCGAGCACCACCCGAAGAATCTCTAGTGGAGAAGAGTCTGCTATATGGTCTGCAGGGAAGCAAGGCAAGGAAGCAAGGTCGAGCCTCGTACGACGCAAGTTGTGTGGAGTTTTCCAGCTTATAAATTTAATTATACCACAGAGTGGTTAGTTTTTGTAACAAGTACATTAAATGTTGTCTGGAGGAATTTTGTAAATTCAAGTCAGGGCCGAGGCTTTTTTCGAATGGCATCGGTGGACGCTGGAAAATCCTCTCGTGTTTTAACCCTCCAGAGCGTAAGCTAAGTTCAAATTTAACGCTTGTTGAACAATTTCTTTTATATAGTAATCTGTAGATCAGACGTGGCCTAGTTTTTGTATCAAGGGTAAAATTTGGTTGTCTTGTTTCTTATTAAAACTCCACTAGAATTGAAAGTTGTTGATGATATGCAATATGGCTAGTATGTTAATTACTGGTCTGAAGTACTGGTGACACTTCCACTTTATGTGAGAAGTTGTAGGCTCCGCAAGCTACGATTATGGTTCCTTAAAGCAACCAATCCCGGCGCAACTGGGACGTTTACGTCATCCACTTCTGCTCCTTCTGTTCTAGAAGGTAAGCAAGAGCGGGAAATGTACGCAAGAGAACACCGTTCAACACAGTTCCTTGGAGTCAGGTCTCTAGCCGCGGATGACCTTGCGCGGCAGACGGGACAGTTGGAGAAGGTTGATGAAGGTTTCACCTCTGGATACTTTTTTAGAGCTACCAATCTTTGTAGAATGTTATGAGGAACAGTGTTGACGGACCAGATTAAGTAATGGCAGAAGAACAGCCTTTTGCATCCGGTTTGCGATGGAATCAGCCTGACGCTGAGAAGCCGGTATCTTCTTAAGTTGGCTAAGAAATTATGCTTTCATACCTCCAATACAGCCGATTATGACAACTACAAGATGGACTTTGTAGCCTTGGTATAGCCTGCTCAGCTCGAAAAGAAGTGCTTAATATTTCGCCCGTTTTTCTTCCTCCTTTGCCATGATATTACCATCGGCTGGTGCCAAATATCCAATCACGTAAATGATCTTGGTCTTCAGATCTTGGAGGACAATATCAGGCTTCGTAGCACTGATGCGTTCTGTGGTGGAGAATGAGAAATTCCAGTAGATATTACACTGATCATTCTCCACAACGGACTCGAGTTCCCCCTGGGCGTATGGCAAGACGGGCAATAGACCAACACCATAGAAGTGCCTAAGGTGGTAATATAACACTTTTGGAGCCACATTGTGTCTCTCGATGTACCCGTAATGTGCATACTTTGAGCATCCACTGAGAACATGCCCAAGTGTTTCTTGCTCTTACTTACACGCTCGGCAGTTAGTACCGCCTACAGGTATATTCATTATGCGTTCGCGGTAAACTAAGGTGTCTATAACGCCGTCTTAACAGGCAAAAAGAAATCCCTCAGTCTCCGATCTCAATCCAGCAGACTTTAGAAACATGTTGGACGTACCCATCGAGAGCTCTTCTCTACGTATTATGTTCTCCACGTAATTGTTTGCTTCATGTTGACGTACGAGTCGCATAAGAGAATCTGCACTATTTAGAACTAAGCAGGCTGTATCCAGAACCGTTCTTCGATGAAGACGGTACGGAAGATCTAGGATGATGACTTCGATGGATTGTCATTATCTTGCGTGTGCTTCGGTCAAGTTGCTTCAATTCATCGACGTTCCATTTTACTGCACCAAATGTGTAGAGCAGTATAGGAGCGGCCAGCATATTGCTCGCCTGGATCTTATTCATTCCAGATAATTCGGAAGCCCAAATTCTTCGGAGAATTTGGCGATATATTTTTACAAGGGCCGTTTTTGACACACGCACATCTTGGGTTTCCGCTTGCGGTATTCCAAGATATGTATATGTTTCTCCATTACCAAGATGTTGAATGGTATTTCCGCCTATGAGTTGAACATCCCGATCTTCACTGGATGGTGTGGTTTCTAGTCGTCCTTGCTGTAGCTGGACGCAGGCACACTTGTCCAGTCCAAAGCTCATGCGAATCGCTTCAGAGTACCTATTCACCGCCTCCACAAGGATGTTAAGATCCACTTTCTAGGAAGCAAAGAGTTTAAGGTCGTCCATACATGAGAGGCAAGAGGGAGATGCAGAAAACTATCGGACTTAGAGAGTCTCCTTGGAAGATCCCTCTTTTATATGTGATTTAGCTTGTAGTCACTTGTCTTTTATCAGATGTTATGACAAATCTTGTCCGCCACAAGAGCATAAGATCTTGTATGCATCTCACTATTCTTGAATGCACCTCCAAGCACTCAAGGAGCTTAATAAGTAGCGCATGGTTCGTGTTATCGAATGCCTTACGGTAGTCAATCCAAGCCATAGACAGATTGCGTCGATACCTGATCGAGTCTTGGGTAATACACCTGTCTATTAACAGGTTCTCCCTGCAACCTGCCAGCCCTCTCTTGCATCCACGTTTTTCAATTATTGCAGTCCATACCGGCTCGATAGATGTTAATATCCTCTCTTTGAGGATGCCAGTGAATAGCTTGTAGCTGGTGTTTAAACAAGCTATAAGACTGTATTTCTGTGGACTTGACAAATATCCGGTCTTAGGGATCAATACTGTGCTTCCTTCCACTAGCCACTGCGGAATGGGTTGTTCTCCGTTTAAGAAAGTAGTAAATATACGAGCTAGATGTTGGTGCGTAAAAGTGAACTTCTTCCACCAAAAGTTGTTGATTTTATCTGGCCCTGGCGCTGAAAAGTTCTTAGTTCTAGCGATAAATTTCTTAACTTCTTGAGCAGTAATTAGTGGATACTCTTCCTCTGGAGCCTGCAACCTTTGTCTTTCGCAAAAGTTACGAAAGAGTGATATATCTGAAGCGTCTTCATTGAGCTGATAAGTCTCTCCATACACTTTCTTCCAGAAGACTTGAATCTCTTCTCGACTACGCGAATTTTTAACGGCAGGTGACGTTTTATTGAACAGACGGGAAGGATGACTAGAAAAGCTGGAATTTTCCTGAATCCACTCTACTCGCCGTTCAAGGCGCTGTTTCGCTATTGAAAGGGATATTATTTTTTGCGCCTAGTGCTGCTTGATGGTCAAAACCTTGTTCAGCGTATGATTTGCTTTCCTTAAGTTTCGAGCAAGTTCCCTAACTTTTGGAGTGAATTTTTTATTTGATGTTATGTAGCTAATCACGCACTGAATATTTGATGCATGCCGTCTCGCTGTTTCAATTTTAAACTGGAGCTGTGCAATACGTTCGCGAGGCTTACTCAGGCGTACCAAAGTATCGTTACTTCTATTGTCTCTAAGCAGGGAAACCGCCTTCTTGTAAACTACACAGTTCAGATTTCAGAGATTAACATCTTCGGGAAGCAAATCGGGGCGAGCATTATTAGCTTCAGATAATTTTTCCATCCTGAGAAAGACTTTTTGGTGGATAGATCTCCTACTTCTCATGTTGGCATTATCGGCTATCTGCAAAGGTGGTTTTGCTGGAACAGGTGGTATGTTCGCTGTAGGACTCTTCTTCTTTCTCTTCTTCTTGCCGAAAAAGAGCTTCATATCCGTTTTTGCGCAAAAAGGATACCTGATCTCTTAAATACTAAGGCGTTTTATGAGCATGTTCCGGGTGCATATTGACCCATCGGTCATGTAACCTCTGCATGAATCCTCTTCGCGCCGGTGAGCTTCTTTGCCAACAGTTAAGGATGTCCCTCCTGAGTTGGTCCGACCACTGAAATCGATGTTCTCGCGCTTGTCCGGGGCTATTGGCTAGTCGTCGCCTCGGTTCGGTCCTATTGCCACTCCCAACTGAACCATGGCCTCCACCCGAGAGAGGCCTATTGTGGGTAGCACTGCGCGATACTGGTGACGTAACCGCATAATTCGTTGCATTGGGGAAAAATAATAAACTGGAAGCCAACCCAGTACTTTAGATCAGTAATAAACATACTCCCGATGTTACATATCATCAACAACCTTACGTATTACCCTATTTGACAGTGTAATGACAAATTATCCATTGCATTGTAGTACTTGTAGACCTGTTCAAATCCTGTGAAGAGGATGCACCTTATGTAATGGGTTGCCAACCCAGAAAACAAAAACGGTTGACCTCGTTTCGATCGTAATTTGAGATCTCGTGAATTGTGTATCTTCAAGAGGAATTGCAGTTTGCCAACGAAAGGTTAGCGGGATCGGTGAATGGTAGAAGTCATTATTTTAAGACTCACAAAAAATATTTCAGTATTGATTGAAAAAGGTGCAGTAATGTAATTATACTATTTAGAAAAAATACGATTCAGTAAGGGGGAAGGGATAACATCGTCAGAAAAAAGCGTTTCGTACTTTCTGAACACCACATTATGAATTTATTTTGGAAGAAAGTGGATGAATTTGTTTCTTATAATAAATTAAATAAGCAATAATTACATTAAGAGTATGGTTTAGAAGGAATTAACCATCCAAGCAAAGGCGTAACAACCATGCCAAAAGCTGAATGGCACCTGGGTGAGGTGTCTCAAACGGTGACTCCAAGATATCGGGCGAGCTCTCAGAGTATACAGCTAAGGATGGACGAACCCTTTTCCCAGCTGATGGTGGGAACAACAATGATAACTCCAAACATAGTTATAGCAAGTGCAGTTTAAAACAATCAAATGCGCAGGGCTTTAGACAATAGGTCGGACCATAGTACCGACTACTCTAGAGTTGGGGGAGCCAATCAAGACAGAATCAATGCGATGGACCGCAAGATCTCAATACTTTCGAGTGGAGAGATAGACTTAGGGACGACCTGCTGGAGTGCTACGATACCAGTATGGCCCCTGAACGAGAAGGTTACATGGCGCCTCTGCATACTCTGTGGTGCGAGAAACACCCAGAGCTCTCGCATTTTTCGCATAAACGTCTGCGACACCGTGCCGAGGAACTTCGGAAAAGAGGTTCTATAGGCGAAAGCCGAAACAAGCCGAAGGCAGAGAAAGAGAGGCGACATTGAGACCAACCACGAGCAGGCATCCGAAAGACGAAGAGCGAAACTTCAGGACCCGGCGAAACATCAACATTCAGGTTTCTCTCAAGCCCAAAGATTTGGCGAGCTTCGTGGAGATCAAAACAAAGAATCCGACGTCTGGACTATAATTTGTAGTGTGTATAATGGAGCGAGGGCTGCGACAGATGCAAACCGTAAAACAAAACCAACAGTTGACCATAAGACCAAAAGACCATTGCATCAACTCAGCACAAAGATAGGCTGGGCAAGGCAGTACGCGTTCCGCATTCAGTTTGTGATTGACTACATAACATCTGGCACGACTTTCACTGCCAAGGTTCGACATCACATACTCAACAAGTCAAAGCTACTGACCATCAGGCAGCATATTGCTGACAGAATACGAGTACTATCTGACGCTAGGAGATGTCCAGAGCGGACAGAGAGGTCGGTCAGAGAAAATCAACCGTTTTTGTCTGACCAATCTCGACTCTTCCAAGACCCTCCAGTTACTGTCGTCTACCCAGACACACCAGAGGAGGTCGAAGCATTTCGGAGAGAAGTCTACGAAGTCCCGCATCCACTGAAAGAAAATTCAAAGAATATAAATAGCTTCAGGGAGCTGTGCAGTGCCCTCATAACACCTGAGGAGGAATGCCCACCTATCACTACCGAGGAGGTAAAAAAAGTATTAAGAGGCATGAAGAACTATTCCGCTCCAGGACTAGAGGGTATCAAGACCTTCTCGTGGAAGAAGTTTCCTTCAACCCGTCAGCATCTGGCCCGCATTTTCACCTCATATCTAAAGTCGGAAGAGCCAATTCCAGAGTCTTTGGTGGAAGGGCGCACAGTGCTCTTCCCGAAGACGGGCATCTTAGCTGACCCTAAGAATTACAGACCCATGACTTGTCTTAGCACAGTGTATAAGATCTTTACAGCTATCCCAAATGATAGTATTGTTCGGACATTTGGACCTGTAGGCCTAAATATGTACGAACAACGCGGCTCAACGAAAGGCGTAGCAGGATGTCGGAAGAACCTGCTCACCGATAGATGTGTCTGTAAAGACGCAGCATCCTATCAGCATTAACTATCAAAGGCCTGGAATTAATACCGGAAAGCTTTCGATTTAACCTTCCATAGACTTATCATCTGTCTGTTGGAAAGCTTAAAGGTTCATCCATACATCGTGAGGTGCATAGAGAGATTACTGCCGTTTTGGAAAACCAGATTTACTATCTCATCTGGAAAACATCGTGTGATCACCAGCAGAGTCACCTTTCAGAGAGGTGTTTTTTAGTGCGACACCATGAGCCCTTTCCTCGACGAGCTCAGGAAACTGCGGACGAGCTCAGATCACTCTTACGGCATCAGCCCAAATACCACTTCGCTAAACGCTCCTAGGTAAATAGAGTCGATTGTCGAAAATGAGAAGTGCAGCATATACTAGAACTTCATATTCCACACAATTGTTTCTATTGCGCACTCGAGGCCTGACATAGTTCTCTTTGACTTCGAGAAACGAACCATGTTCGTTATCGAATTATCAGCACAGAATATTCGATTAAGCTAATCGTCTTGATAATTGGCGCTGTTGTAGGTGCCAAAATTTCACTGCGTAATCGCCTGGAAAGCATCCTTGCGTGACAGAAAAATGCTGAGACCCTTGCGGGAGAAATTCGGAAGGCGGTCATCCTTGGGTGGCTCCATGTCCTCAGGTTGCACGAGACTTTTGCCAGATCATCATAATGAATTCGTGGCAGACTGTAACCTCCTTTCTTACGGTCATGTGACGTGGTTACAGCTGAAATTTTACAGCAATTTTGCTGGGAGCGGGTGCAATTTTTCAGATTAGCACCCGCTCCCGACGAAACCCTGCGGTTGTCCTTATAACAAACTTTTGACTATATATATGTGTGTAAGGATCCATAAAAATTTAACAATAAAATGTTGTGAAATCACTAAAATTCGCCAAATACTATTAGTAAATAAAATATTTTTGGCATTGATAGATTTTAATATTTTAGTTATTCGTGTCTCTGAAGTAAAATATCTTCAATAATAATAATATTAAATGCAGAATTTTTAATTACAAACATTTCTTGAAAATGCATGTTTGGCGGGCCTATCTTTGTAATGGACTATGCATGAATTTCTTACACTAATCGATCAAGATTAGCGCTGGAGGTAGTATGATTTAATTTTCCGAGATACATACTAGTCCTTTACGATTTGAAACTGGATTAATTTAACATGAAATTCTGTAATATAGTGCACAGTGTGTTTTGTATGTAGTAACGCTTCATAGGTAACTTTTCTATAAATATTGCTTAGTGTGATTATACATGATCCATAATTAGTATTAATTTCTATTTTAATAATAAGAAGAATGTGCAATGTCCTTTACGTTATTTTTCAATTGTAATAAGAACATTTTTCAATGCTTATGTTAATAACTTGAATAGTTTTCACCGTTCTTTACATAGTATTTACGTTACATTGTTTTAATTTCCATATTTTTATGTGCAAGGGTTGCGATCTATACGCCTGTTGAGTAGCTATGACAACAAAAATTATTATAAAAATTAAAATCTATTAATGACAAAAATGTTTTATTCACTAATAGTATTTGGCGAATTTTAGTGATCTCACAACATTCTATTGTGACATTTTTATGAGCCCTTATCTGTATATATATTTTTTTTTCCCACTATAATTTTGTATTTAATGCTAGTAAGAACGTGTTATGTAGCGGCGTCTTTTACCCTCGTTTCTTTTGAGAGTTTGTATTGAGAGATTTCACCCTTTATTATTTAGGAGTTATTTACTGAAATGTACATTATTTTATTGTTAAAGTATATGATTTTTTTTAATGAATATATCAATACGATGAGTTTTTGTGTATACTTCACATTCTAGTCACACACAAAACTCTCGGTTTCAGTCCAGTTTCGGGGGTTGCCTGAAAATAGCCTTGGCCACAAATCGGTGGGATCCAAACGTAAACACTTAAGGCCGTCTAAACCGTTTTCAATTGGAATACATAATATTGCGCAATCCCTGCATGTGGATACCCGCGTACTGCGCCTTTCCACTATGCTTCTGGTGTTTTTCAAGCAAAATTCGCAACCGTCTCTCGCCCTGTGCGCTGAGAAATTGCGTGCGGGATCGTATTTTTGTGTAGAAAATGCATTCCATCGATTGAAAATGTAACTAAGTTATTGAAAATTAATTAATTTTCTTGAAAATTCGTCTTCTTTTGTTCACAAAAATGATCTTTTTGGACTGAAAATGTCCTTTTTTGTTGAAAATTCATCTGTTTTGTATAAAATTCTTAATCGTTTATGGGAAATTGAAGTATGTGGTACAAAATCGAAGTATGTGTTCGAAAGTTAAAGTACTTTGTTGAAAATGAATGTATTTTCCTCAAAACTGAAATATTTTCTTAAACATTGGTTTCATTGTTGATTGAGAATTAATTAGTTTAAATGAAAATGTAAGTATTTTATAGAAGATTTATATTTCTTATTGAAAAATCGTCTTCTTTAGTTTGAAAAAATTAATCTACGAGGGTGGGTCAAAAAGTAAGTTTCCCTAGCGAGGAAAAAAATTACCTACCTGCGTCCTGGAGGGGGGGAGGGGAATTTGTTCAAAGTCGCTTTTGCCCTTCAAAAATAAAAAGGTTTTATTATGGATAATTTGTTCATAGGATGTGTATTTTTTTAGCTATTTCGATTTCTCATGTTAAAAAAAACCACCCAGTATATATATACTGGGTGTTCATTTTAACTTGAGACATCGAAGTATCTAAAAAAACCTTGAACACA
>CAKNWT010278560.1:0-13904 GCA_932066315.1 Andricus coriarius | reverse complement strand
TTTTGGTCAAAGATTCATGTCTCTGGTTGAAAAATTTACCATTCGATTGTTATAAAATTCATCTTCTTAATTATGAAATCATCTTTTGCGTTAAATGTTAAACTTTTTTGTAAAATTTCATTTTTCTGAAGATTCATCATTTTAATTGAAAATTCATCTACTTGGTTGAAATAGTAACGATTTTGATGAAGATTCGTCTTTCTTGGTAGAAAATTGATCTCTTTGATTGGAAATTCATCCTTTTTGGTTAAAAATAAAATTGTTTGGTTAAATATTAAACTACTTTGTAGAAAATTTATATTTTTGGCTTGAAAATTCAACTAATTGGTGAAAAGTTGAACCACTTTGTCAAAAAAAATTTTGTTTGTTGAAGATGCATCTCGTTGGTTGAAAATTTAACTATTCGATTTTTAGAAAATTAATATTCTTGATTAAAAAAATCATTTTTGGGGTTAAATCTGGAACTCTTTTGATAAAAATTCATTTATTTAAGATTCACCATTTTAATTGAAGATTCATCGCCTTAGTTCAAAATTTAATTATTTTGTTAAAAATACAACTATTTTGTTAGTCATATGTTTTGGTCAAAAATTGAACTATTTCGTTTAAAGTTGAACAAATATGTTCAAAATTTATTTTCTGGTTGAAGATTCATCTCTTTGGTTAAAAATTTAAATATTCCATTTTTAGAAAATTTATCTTCTTGATTAAAAAATCTTCTTTTGGGTTAAACGTTGAACTATTTTGGTAAAAATTCATTTTTTTTTGAAGATTCACCATTTTAATTGAAAATTAATCTCCTTGATTAAAAAATGCATCCTTTTTGTTTTAAAATACAAGTTTTTGGATGAATATTAAACTAATTTTGTAGTACATCTGTCTATTTAGCTTCAAAATTTAACCATTTTGTGTTGAAAATGAATCTTTTCAGGTTGAAAATTCAACTATTTTTGATAAAGTCATCTTTTTTGGTCGAAAATTCAACTATTTTGTTAAAAATCCGTCCTTTTGGATTGACAATTCAACTTTTATTACAGGAAAGTCATGTTTCTTGGTTAAAAATGATTTTTTTTTTTTTGAAAATTCAACTGCTGTTAAAAATTGGTCTTTTTGACTTGAAATCTTGGGAATTTAAAGTGTTTCATATTTAATTCAATACGGTATTTACATTATTATTTTTTTAAAATAATTTATTTCTCTATTATTTCCATATTTTTGTAAAAAATCGGCCTATTTTTCCTGTTTTTAGAGAATTTGGGGCTACGTCACTTTTCGGGTGCGGGAGGTCAAAAATAAAAAAATGTAACGTAAAGAAAGTTTTCTTAAATTGGCATAAGGGTCTAGAATTTTCGATGTTGTTTTTTATTTTTAACATTTTTTTAATCATTTTTGTAAGTATTATTAGTAGGTGGAAATAATACGAAACATAACTTTTTTCATCACAGGCTGACTCATTGGACTCGTCAGAGTACGGCCTTAGATGGTTTATAGAATTTAATTAACCTAAAATCCATTATACTATACTAGCGAAAAAAGCGCGCTACACGGTCTTATTACACGCTTCTTATTTTAATTGCCTGATTATCAAATTAAAATATATACTTCAATTTCAAGCATATAAAATATAATTAATGGTCCACATTTTTAGGACTACTTGCTTGCCAAAAGAAATAAATTTCCAAGTCACGGTTTTGTAAAATATAAAAAAAGGTTTTACTACCATTTAAAGATGTTAACGTCAGAGTTGCTTAATTTTTAAGTAATATTAATTTTAATGTTAAAGTAATTGGTTCGGACAAATAATTTCTGAAGAATAAGAAAAAATCTGCCGCAGCCAGGATTAGAACCGGGAATTGCGCCACCGACGTCTAAGCAGATCTTTTCTTGTTCTTCGTAGCTACCCTTATTACAGGAGAATACTATATACGCATTTCTTCAGTCTGACAAATGTACCATATTTACTTAACGTGAGTTTAATCTAATTAATTGTTGGAAGCTGTTATAACCAACTTTTTATTTATTTATTATTATTATATTGATTTTTTATCATTTATTTATTTAAATGAGGCCTGAGGCCTCGGTGTCGTAATTGGTTAACGTTCAGCTCCTAGATAGTGGCGTTCGCGGTTCAAATCTGTGCTGATAAAGATTGTTTATTTTCATTCAAAAATTATCTGTCCAAAGTACTTTAACATATTTAAATGGTAATAACAATTTCCAAAAATTAATTAAATTAAAATCACATTGATCAAAAATAATACATTTTTCGCAGTGGATAAATGCGTATAGTATTCCCCTGTTAACACACCCATGGATAGTGACGTTTCGGGTTCGAATCCGGGCTGAGACAGATTTTTTTTTGTTCTTAAAAAATTATTTGTCCAAAGTAATGATTTAAACATCGAAATTTGTATTAGCTAAGAAAAAAAGAATTACATGAGGCACGCTACTGACTATTCATCTTTGGATAAGAAAAAGAATATAGAAGCAAAATAGTATTGTTGTTTTGTGCTGTCAAATAATTGAAATGTAATAGTAAATATTGCTAAACTTAGTTCGAGGTCGACAATATTATTTGGTATGCGTGATTTAAGAGGCTTTAAAATGGCCTCGTTTTGCGTAATGAAGGCAGTGACATAAAATTCGACAGAGTATACGATATACATATGTTGTTAAGGAACCCTCGCGAGTTTCTTAAGGCCACACCAATTTTGGCGATACTTTAATAGATTGGTTAGAAAATAGTGTGTCCTACTAACTAACAGTAAAATACCAATTTTGCTGTTGAATTCCAAAAATAAAAATGTTCGACACTCAGGATTTTAAGCACCATTTTCTAAGAAAAGGGGGTGTAATTAATGTGTAATTAGACACATTATTAGCTGCTTCTTATCCATTTATTAAAAAGTGCTTGGCGCCATTTTCGATTATTTTTCGAAACAATTTAAATCCATTGTCGGGAAACCGGCGTTCATTATTGGAAGAAGCTGTCGTTCTTTTTTCCCGTTTAAAATAAAAAGTCTACAAGCTTCAGGTTCAGGAGAAATGTAAAGTTATCTAAATACTATGTTAAATACTAATACATCAATGAAACTGAGGTCTCTAGCAATTTGAAATAGAAAATTTAATTTTGTCAGTTCAAGAAACATGACATTCCTACTAACAGGCATTGCTACGAAAAATTAGCTGTAAAGTTCGTACACTGTACTGTGTTAAAAATTTAAGAATTTTCTAAAATATTAGCGATTAACTATTTTTAATTTTCAGAGATTTTTAGGAAGCAGAAAGTTTTTGCTCAACAATTTTTAACAACAATTTTCAGAGGCTAAAGAGATTCTTTTTAGTTATAATTAAGCAGATATCTAAAAAAAAAAACTTTTTTCTCTACTATTTCAAATGAAAAATCTGGAAATAATGTGAAAAGTTTCCTTGAAACTTTCAAAATAAAAAGGTTTTAGACTTATTATAATATTTAAGCGGAAATTCAGATTTCAGATTTTAGATGATTTCAGGTTCAGATCATTAAAACGACGAATATTTAACTGGAATACTTAAATGTTCAACCAAAGATGAAATAATTAAATTTCCAATAAAAAAATTCCTTTTCAACCGAAAATCAAACGAATTTTCAACAAAACAGTTAAATTTACAACAAAAGAGATAAGCTTTCAACAAAAGAGTTTAACTTTCGACCAAGCAATTTTAATTTGTAACTAAAGAGGTGAATTTTCAATCAAATTAATAAATATTTAACTGGAATAATTGAATTTTTAAATTTTTAGTTAAAAATTCCAAGGAAGTAGCGATTGATTTCGAATTCCTTGATGGGAAGGGAGAAATGGTAAATTTCCTCCAGGGTGCGAATTTTACCGTCTCTTACGAGACGACCCAATTTGGTAACTGGAACCATTAAATATTTGAATTTTCAACCAAATAGTTAAATTTTGAACAAAAAAGAGAAATTTTCAACAAAAAATGGAATAGTTAAATTGTTAGTATAAAAAATTGATTTTCAACAAAACTGATGAATTTTCAAGTAATATTATTATTCTTTAACTGGAATAGTTCAATTTTAAACAAGAAAGATGAATTCTTAACTCAAATGTCGAATCTTTAACTGGAATATCTGAATTTTCAACTCAAAAAATTAACTTCTACCAAAAAAGATAAATTTTCATACAAGCAAATGGATTTTTAACTAAAAAAGATAAATTTTCAACCAAAAATTGAATAGTCAAATTTCCAGTTAAAAAAATTAAGGTTCAACCAAAGAAACACATTTGCAATTAAAATGATAGAATATTGAATTGGAATAGTTACTTTTTCAGTTAAAAAAAGCTTCCAACAAAAGAAAAAATAATTTTAAAAGAAATAATTACATTTTTAAATAAAAGAGATGAATTCTTGACGAAAATGATGAATCTTTAACTGAAATAGTTGAATTTTTAGACAAAAAGATGAATTTTCAACAAAGAAGATTAACTGCTGCCAAAACAGAATAATTTTCATCAAAATACACGGCTTTTCGACGAAAAATGACAAATATTAAAAAAAAAAAGTATTTTTGAGAGCAATAGTTACATCTTCAAATAAAGTGATGAATTTTCAACTAAAATGATGAACATTTTACTGGAATAGGTTAAGTTTAAATCAAAAGTTAAAAAAAACGTTCAATAACAACAAAAATTTCAACAAAATAGTTAAAGTTTCAACATGAATAGTAAAATTTTCAGTAAAAAAAATTAATGTTTAACCAAAGAAAAAACGAATTTTCAACAAAATATCCCATTTAGCAACCAAGGAGATGAATTTCGAATTAAAATTATGAATCTGCAACCAAAGAAATTAGGTTTTAACAAAAAAGTTTAACTTTGAACAAATTAATTAAATTTGTATTCCAAAGAAGATGAATTCGGAACGAAAAATGTAGTATTTGATATTTCAACCAAAAAAGATTTTGATTTTTAATCAAAAACACTTCAATCAAAAAAACGACTTTTTAACATGAGTTGAATTTTTAAACAATGAAGATTTTTCAGTACAGAAAGAGAAAAAGTGTCTAACAAATTGTTGAATTTTGAAGCAAAAGGATGAATTTTCAACAAAGAAGATTAATTTTTTACCAAAAAGAACGAATTTTCAACCAAAAACGATCAATTTTTAACCAAAAATATAAGACTTAAATTTTCAGGTAAAACAATTAATTTCAAATGAAAAAAAAGCGAATTTTCAACAATATAGTTAATTACAGTAATATAAAGCTACTTTTACAAATAATTATTTTCATTCAATTTTATTTTTCAATTTAAAAAAATTCTTTTTAACTCTCAAAAAAACTATGATTTAAAGGAAATTTTTTTAATTTTGAAAGATTTTTAAAAATATCTTTTAAACTGACTCGAATTTTTCCTACAATTTTTCAAAATCCTCAAAAATTAAAATGGTATATTTATATAACTATAAAAACAAATAAACTTGAAAAAGAAATGTTTATTCGAAATTTTTATTTTGTATTCAAAATTATTTATCCCCTAAAATTATAATTTGGTTGAAATTTTTTTTCTTTCATAACTGAAAAACATTTTTTCTTTGTCAAAATTGAACTATTTGGTTGAAAATTCGACTTTTTGGTTTGAAAAATAATCTTTTTTTGTTGTGAATTTCACTATTTTGTTGAAAGTTCGTATTTTGTTGCTAAAAACGCCACTGGTTAAAAATTAATCTTTTTTAATTAAAGATTCATAATTTCAGTTGAAAATTTATCTCTTCGGGTGACAATGTAAATATTGCGTTTAAAATCCGTCTTTGTTAGTAGAAAATAAATCTTCTTGGTAGGAAATTCATCAATTTTGTTGAAAATTCATATTGGTTTCTTTATTGGTTAAAAATGCAACTGGTAAAACTAATTTTTTTGTTTGTTTAGGTTTCAGCTATTTTGTTGAAAATTTGTATTTTTGGGATAAATTCAACTTCTTTTTAATAAAAATTAAAATATTTTTTGTGGAAAAATCGTTTATCTATTACATTTTTCGTTGAGAATACACTTTGAAATGAAACATTTAATGTTTTCCTTTCAAGAAACATGACGTAAAATCCAGTTGGTCAACGTGAGTTAAAAGACTTTTTCAACTGCAATCTTTAAAAAAAAAAATAGAATTTCATATAACCAATATGAAAGTTAACATTTTTTTTAAATATTATAAAGTTTATACACTATATAAATATTTTATTCGTTTGAGCTCAAAAACTTATGGTAATAATTTTCAGAAGCCAAAGAAACTTTTTTCAAGTTTTAAGTAGATATCTGAAAAATCACGGGTTTTCTCTACTAATTCAACTGAAAGCTATGGAAATAATATGACTTTTTTTTTTAAACTTTCAACATTACAACGTTTTTTAATTTATTTTAATGTTATAGCTTCTAAAAAATTCAGGTTGAAGGATAAAGGGTTTTAAATTTTCCAAAACGAATGGTTAATAAATCATTTAAGCAATTAAAAAATATTTGATTTTATATTTTTGTTCTAAACAGAAATACCTAGAACCCATAAGAAAATGCAATATTTTTTAATTGCAGAATTTTGTAAAAATGTTAAATGTCAATCTGTTTTCATAATCGAAATAGTATACACAAGCGCTTTATATTTGTACAAATTTATTCATTTTTCTTTTGTATCTATGAGAAAATCATATTTTTAAATAAATTGTAGAAGATTTATAAATTATCTCAAAAGTTTTTTTTATTTGGAAACTTTTCAATGTTTAAAATATAAAACATATCTGCAAAAAAATGTTGAAGAGCAAGACCCTGAATCTTTTCTCATTTTTTTAGAATTAAGTATTTCAAACGAATGCAAATTTTTAATAGTTCAGAGAAATTTTTAACTATGATAGTTGGCAAGACTTTCTAAATTTACTTTAAAATGAGGCCTGTAGAAATTAGTTATTCTTCTACGTAAACTACATAATCGCTCTATTCAAAATTGTATAAGTTTCCAAAAATGAAACTTTTTAGCATAAGGATGTTTGTTGTTTCTAAAAATTGGAATTGTTGATCCACAAAATTAATAATCTTTTTCGAGATGTTTAAAAACATGCATGTGTTGTTGACTACCTGATTTAAACTTTTTAATTTTATTTCTAAAAGATAAACTTTAAATTGTAAATTATTCTATAATAATAAATGCAAAAAATTATGTTCTCAACGTCTTGACTAGATGTTTTAAAAATGAGAACAGGATTCTCTTCATAACTCCTTGACCATATTAAATGAGGTTATCTGTATTTATCTATTAATAAAGATTAAGAATTTTCTGCACGAAACATTTTAGTAAATCAAAATTTTCTAATTAATTCTATTTGCTGCTAACATTTATTTCTGAATGTTTCTGAGCATTATTCGTAAAAGAGAAGATTATAATTTCAATTATTTTTTAATATTGGAAAATAATTCTGTTCTCAATATTTTGCTACAAGACAATAATTTGTAAACTTTTTCACAAATTCAAACAGATAAGAAAAGAGAAATTATGGACTGAAACTTTGAATATCTTAGTTTAAAAAATGTATAGACTGCAGGAAACAACAACAAAATTCTTAAATATTTAACAAAATGTAGAGCTCTGAAGATTTTGAAATAAAATTTTCAAGCTCCTCAAGAATGTTGAAGGTTTTAAGATAATGACATTTTTTCTTAAGATTCCAGGGAAAATTCAAAATTTAAAGTATTTAAAGAAATTATTAAGCGAAATTTTTCTATGTTTCAAGATTACAAACTTTTAGAAAGAATTGAATAAGTTAAAGAGATATTTACAATTTTTGAAAAGATACAAAAATATTTTTACTCAAACCAAAATGTAGGTTTTTAAAGATTTCGAACAAAAAATTTAGAAGCGTTTTAAGAATTTTGAAAGGTTTCAAAAAAATAAAAAAATGTTTACAAGATTTCTCGAAAAATGTTGTATGATTTTTTATTTTACAACATTTATTTTAAGACAATATTTAAAAATGTTTCTAAACATTACAAAAGAACTTGAAAATTATAAAAAAAGAATCTGGAAGATATGAAAGAAAGTTTTTTAATTTTGCAGAATTTTTTTTAAATCTTAGAAGCAATTTGAATCATTTTAAGATATTTAGACGTTTCAAAAAGATAATTAAAAATTTTCTTAAGATTGCTGGGAATATTTAAAGTGACTCTTTATTTAAAAAAAATTAATTTCAAGATACTATTTAAAAAGATTTGAAGACATTATGAAAGATTTCCAAAATTCTCAAAAATAAATCCGGATGATTTTAAAACAATTTTAGGAATAATTCAAGTCAGTTTAGAAAGCATTTCGGAATTTTTTAAATTTTGAAGAGATTAAAAATATTTTAAAACTTTGAAAGATTTCCGAACATTTATAAGATATTCTTAAATGTTTCAAAACTTCAAAAAATTTGTAATATCTTTCAAACCACTCGAATTTTTCCTAAAATTTTGTAAGATCTTGTAAAATAAAAAAATATTTCTTAGCCATTTTCTATGCACTTTTTCGACATATCTGAAATATTTAAAAATGTTTTTGAATTTTCTTGATATAGATAGGTAAATTATATTTGTATATCTTTAGGACAAATAAGCAAAGAAAATTGAAAAATAAATAGTCATTCGACATTTTTATCTTGTGTTAAAAATAATTTTGTTCCTAAAATTAGAATTTTTTTGATTTTGGACTGAAAAATCTGTTTTGGTTGAAAATTCAACAATTTTGTTGAAAATTCGTCTCATCAGTTTGAAAATTCATCTCTTTTGGTAGAAATTTCATCTTTTTTAATGAAAAATGGCAAAAAATGGTTTAAAACTGAAATCTTTTTTCGCTGAGATTCAGCTATTTTGTTTAAAATTCGTCTTTATGGATGAATTCACATCTTTTTGTTTAAAAATTAAAAATATTCTTTAGTTTAGTTATCAATTATTATATTTTTCGTTGAGAGTTGACCTTTTTTGGCTGAAAACTCAATTACTTGGTTAAAAGTTAATTTTTTTTCTAATTTACTCTTTTGGTTGAAGATACATAATTTAAGTTAAAAATTCTTCTCTTTATTTGAAAATGTAACTATTTTGTTGAAAATTGTTTCTTTTTCAGGAAAATTAACATTCTTGGTTAAATATTTTCTTTTGGGTTGAAGATTCAACTATTTTGTTGAAATAATTTTTTATGAATTTAACTGTTTTTGATTAAAAATAAATATCTTTTTGGACTGAAATATCAACTATTGAAATTATTATGAATAATAACAATAATTATTATTATTTTTATTAAATATTATTAAACATCAACTATTACATTTTTTTGTGAGAATTTATCATTTTGGTTTAAGATACAACTACATACTTGGCTGAAATTTGAACTATTTTGTATTTGTTTAAAAATTTTAATATTTGGTGAAAAATTAACTTTTTTGTGATAAATTCATATTTTCAGGAAAAAAATATTTTATTGTCTTGTAGACAAATCGTCTCGTTTGAAAAATATTTAATGTTTTTTGTTTAAAAACAACTGGTTTAAAATTAGTCTTTTTTGTATAAATTAAAACGTTTTTTATTTAAAATAGAAATATTTTAAGATCGCTATATGAACTATTACACTTTCTGGTGAGAATTCATCTTTTTTGTTTAAAAATTCAGCTATGTGGTTGAAGATTTTTTTTTGTCGAAATTTTGATTTGACATATCTGAAATTTACAAAAATCTTTTTGAGTTTTCTTAAGATTCTCAGGTAAATTATATTTATATAACCTTAAAAAAATAAACCTAAGAAATAAATAGATATTTCAAATTTTTATTGTGTTTTCCAAATTATTTTTCAACTCAAATTATAATTTGGTTGCAATTTTTTTTTTTTTTTTTTTTTGACAACAAAATATTTTTTTGGTTGAAAATCCGTTTTTTAGATTGAATCAACTGTTTTTTATTTCAAATAAAAAAATTTGGGTAGAAATATCAACTATTATATTTATCATTCAGAGTTTATCTTTTTTGGTTGAAAATTCAACTATTTGGTTGAAAATGAACTATTTTGTTGAGAATTTGATTCAAAGTTTCTATGTAAATTAAATTTAAAACTAAATAATTTTAATTATTAATTAATTTAATTAAAATTTTATTTTGTATTGAAAATTATTTTTCCCTTAAATCGAAAAAACTTCATGCGCGTGTAGCGCGCGATTGATGATCCTAGAGAATATAAAAAATAAGGTACCAGAGACCTTCCTTTAACAAGAATTTCTCAATTTTTCATTTTTTTTTTATTAATCATTATTTATTTATACATTATTGGTATTTTTTAAAACCCTTAAACCAGTTTTATCTTGAAAGTTTACAATTAACCCTTTAATTAAATTTGGGTTAAAGAAATCCTTCGGTATTAACATTTAAAAATAATAAAAAATTCAGAATTTTCTTATTTAAATAGATTATTAAGGTGATGCTTCAGTGCCATTTGAAGTAAGTCACACGCGAGAAAAATGATTAGACAAGTCAAGGATAATTCAAGTAGTTCTTTCTCACGCAATCAAGAAACAAAAGAGTTCCATCGTTGATAGTATGAGATTTAATAAATGCTTCGTAATTGTTTATCAAATTCTTTCTTAAACATATACATGTTAATCACGCTGTAAACAACTATTATTAATAATATTAGATGAAATGTATGAATTATATTTTTTTCTCAAGAATTAATTCGAGAATTAATTAATTCCAGGAGTAATTAATTATTCGAGAAATTGTATGGTTTAAAACAAAAACAAATTAAATCTTCATGCATCGAGAACTAATTATTATTCTATTTTTATTTTTATGATTGAAAATTCAATGGCATCAGCTGTGTGCATTTTTTTTGAGATTTCATTCTTTTAATGTATACAAATAAATCAAATCAGGAAGCGTCCACGTTTCCTAACGTTGAACTCTAATTCATATTTGAGATTACAGTATTTTAATTTAAAAAATTTTATTCTCAATGCTTTCATTTTTTAATGCTACAAAAAATTAAAAAGCCTTCAAATTACGTCAATGTAGAGCAGAAGAGCAGAAAGAGATAAATGAAAAGAACTTAAACATCTGGTATACGACGCGATGGCCCCCATCCGAGTATTATCCAAGTTAAGCGTTGCTTAACTTCGGTGATCGAACAAGAAACATTAAACAATTCCATGTGTCAGAACAGACAAATTTTAAATAATAATAATCACATTTATTGGATTTTTTTAAATAATACTAAAATAAAGTAATTGCATCGAGGTATTTTTTAATGAAGTTTTATGATTTTATTTTATTTTATTTAGAAATGGGAAATTAAAATATGGCGAAAATTTCCACACGGACATGTCCCCAAATGGAAATTCGCACACAAAAATTAAGAAACTAATGACAAAAAAATTTTGTAAATGATTTATGCTTATATGGATCATTTCTGTTAAACTGAGGAATCTAAAATTTATGAATAGAGATAAATATTTTTTCTCGAAAAGTGTTTAATTATGCTTTTATTGTGCCCGGGAAATACCCTACAAATGCAAAATATAAGCTTTATGTGAAATTCATGATAAAGTTGGTATTTTTTAAAAACTGTTTCAACATGAATTATTTTGATTTAATAAAGGACAAATCTCCAAATATTTTTTACTAATATTGAATTGTTTAAGCAAATTATTTTTTGTTTAAAAATCGCTTTTTCTTGTAAATCGTAACGAGTTATTATTTGTCAAGATGTTTGGTAATTATTTAAACAATTTTTTCTCGTGTAAGTCGTCAAAAGTTATTATTTTCTGGAATTAATGAGGCAATGAATGAATATTGAAATATTTTTTGTGACAGCCAGTTTGCAAAACTTCAACCTTCGCATCACCTCCCTTCCTCAACTTCTTCTTAATCTACTTCTCTCTCCTCACATCCTCAGATAACACTCCCCTTTCCCTACTTCCCCTTCCCATACTTCCCCTTCCCCTACTTCCCCATCCCTAGCCCTTCATTCCCCTCCCCTATTTCCCTTCCCTAGCCCTCACTTCCCCTCCTCTACTCACCCTCATTTGTAATAATATCCCCTACTTCCTCTTACTTACACTCACTTCTCCTACTTCACCAACCTTCATCACCCTTCACTTCCACTAGTTCTCCACCACTCACTTCCCCTACTTTACATCCCCTCAATTCCCCTACTTCCCCTAACTTCATGTCCCCTAATTCCCTCCCTTTCCACTAATTTTACCCTATGGCCCCCCTTTCCCAACTTCTTCTACCTCTACTTTCCCCTCTCCACGCTTCCTTAGCTAGCACTCCCCTTCCCGTACTTCGCTTCCCCTGACCACAGTTTCCCACTACTTAACCTCATTTCTATTCATTTAATCCACTTCACCTGGTCCCACTCCCCTCAGTTCCCCTCATTCCCCCCACTTACACTCTCATCATTTCCCTAAAAATTATTATCGTTTAAACAATTATGGTTTACGTTCTGATATAAGAAAATACTGAATAATAAGATGAATAAGCGACTTAGTGTACGAGATTCGATGCAAATAGAACTTTCTCCACCTTTCCTATGAAAAAGAGCTAGTGAATGATTTTTAATTGTTTAAATGATTATTAATTGTTTAAATAATTGGAAACTGTCATTCACAAAAAATATCACTCTTAACATTCATTAACTGCGACATTAATCCCAGAAAATAGTAAGAGTTTTTACTATTTTGTGGAACAAAATTACACAAATAGAAAATGTTTATTTAATTGAAAATATGTTAAACAAAAAGTACAACAACGCATGGCATTATCAACAACTGTATCATTTATCTGGGGAAATAATAACTTTTTACGATGTACAGGGAAAGAATTTTTATTAAACAAATAATTATTTAAATAATTTAAAATTAGTTATTGAGACAAAATTATTCTATGAGCATTCTTTAAGAAGTCACTAAACTTTAATGTCCAAAAAGTTGGAGACTTGGAGAGAATTTTTTTGCCGAAATCGAAAAGATTGAGGGAGAACGTTAAAAAAAATTTTTTTTAATTTTTCAGCAGCTGTAAATTTGGACCATCCTACACGGAAACAAATCTTGGAGGCGAAAGAACAAATTTAGAATATATTGAATTCAAAAAATTTGTTTGCTTAGAATAATTGAAACCTTCAGTTAGTTTAAGTAAAACGTTTAGTTACTTTATAATTTAAACTCTCCTGGTAGATTAGTAATTTTGACCAAGTTTCTGAGTTCAAGAATTAATTATTTTCTATAGGTTTAGTATACTTATATTATCTTTAAATAAAAAAAAATAATAATTTGGTATGAAAATATATAAACTTATAGTAGGCAGTTTTACGTCTGGTATCGACAAAATGAAAATCCCTAAATTCGGCAAAACCAGGGCTCGGAACTGCTCAAGCTTCAAAGAATAGTAAAAAAATAACCATACCTCTCTCAAAAAAGTAACCAAAAAGTAACAATAATTTGGCAAAGAAGTAACAAAAAAAAATATTTTTTACCAAAAAAAGATGGAGTTTCCACTAAAATTATGAATCTTCGACAAAAATATGTATGTTTAAGAAAGTAGTTTAACTTTTAACCAAATTTTTGAATTTTTCTGACTAAAAAAATTAATTGTTAACGAAAAATATAATAGTTGATATAATAACCAAAAAAGATTTTAATTCAATATAAAAAACAGTAGAATTCATTAAAAAAAGACGGGTTTTCAACAAAATAGGTTATTTTTCAACCAAATTGTTGAGTTTTTAAACCAGAAAGATCAATTTTTACAAAACAGTTGAATTTTCAACCGAGAAAGACGAATTTTCAACAAAATAAGTTCATTTGTAACCAAAAAGATGAATTTTCAACTAAAATGATGAATCTTCAACAAA
>CAKNWT010278553.1:6978-26038 GCA_932066315.1 Andricus coriarius | reverse complement strand
TTCATACTTTGAATTGTTTATTATTCTAATAAAAAAAATTATTTTCGAAAAAAAGTGAAGCTAGATAATTTTAAAAAGAAATTGTAAACATTTTTAATTTGCTTGTAAGCTATCTGAATTTTGAAAAAATTAAAAAAAAAGAGCACAGGATGAATTCATTAAAATTTTGTTAAATTAAATAAATTTGTCAAAAAAACAAAAATGAGCCCCAGCCGAATTCTGCACGATCGCAGTAACTTATCAGTAGAACTCTTCTCATCGACAATGTAAACAGACGCGATAATCGTCGCGAATCGAAGGCACTCGCACTCGGATCTACAAGGCCTAGACGTGCTCATGCCAAGCCAGTTGCAGATACAAAACATGTGCAGTATAACTGGTAACGATCAGCGACTACATACCTACTTTTTATCATAGGAGGGACAAAGCACAACATTAAAATACGCATAACTTCTTAAGACAGTTTTTATGGTTTGGAAAAGCGCCTAAATTTGGAAAAGTGACGAACGACGAAATTATCTAAAATTTGGAAGAGGAAAGTTTCAAATTCTGGAAATTTTGTATTTACAAAAAAAAAAGAATTTTTAAATTCAAACAAATCCTGATTTGGAACAAGAAACTTCCAAAATCTCAAGGATTCTGACTTGGAACAGGGACTGTTTTAGAAAATTTCCTGTACCAAATCACAATTAAATTAATTTCCCAAATTCCGGTTCCTAATCAAAATTATATTCATTTCTACAATTTTCTATTATAATTCAGAAATATAGTAACTCCCTTTTTTAAGCTTTGTAAGAGGGAAGTTTCACATTGTGACCAATTCTGATTTTGAACAGGAATTTTTTTAATCCCCGTCTTCTAAATTATGCTTCAAAGTGAAACTAAAATGAAAATGATACTTCTTTACAAAATCCCCTGTTCAAAAGTCAAAATTATAATTCGTTACAGAAATTCCCTGCCGCAATTGTCAAAATTATATTTCTTTATGGAAATTCCATCTCCCAAACTCAAAAATTATAATTCTTTAATAAAATTATCTCTCCCAAAGTAAAAATTATAATTCTTCATGGAAATTCCCTGTCCCAAACCCAAAAATTAGACTTCTTTACTGAAATCCCCTGTTCCAACTTAGAATTTTAGTTCTTTTATCAAATTCACTGTTCCAAGTTAAAAATTCAATTCTTTTGGAAAATAACCTATTCCAAGTGAGATTGATGATATTTTCACAAATGTCTTCTTCCAACTCTGAATTAGAGTAATAACATATATGAAAACACTTTTAATTTTCATATTTTGTACAAGTTCCCGGTAATTTCTTGGGAGTTTCCCGGTGAAAAAATTCCCGGTTTCCCGATCAGCAAAACAGTTCATATAGATTTCAATGATTTCACCAAGTTTTCAAAAGATTTTCAACCACTCGATAATAGTTAGGAAGAGTTTCCAAAATAAAGAAAAACTTACTTGTGAAGAAGCTTGCTAGTCGCTCTATGGTTGGCCATGTGTTGCGTCAGCATCTCCTGGTTCTGGAATCTTTTATCGCACACTTGACAAGTCAATAATGCTCTGTAACAAAAGAAAATTGTGTTTAGTATAAGTTTCAGACTTTGATATTTATACGGAATATCGCAGACTTTAATATTTATACGGAATATTTACAACAAATTTTTAATTAAAATATAAGAATTTAAACTCTGAATAAATCGAAATTTAAATTCCCTTTTAACGTCCAATATTTAAATGTATCTACGAAATTCTTAGAAATTAAAAACAAATGCATTCAAATTAAAAAACTCAAAAATAAAAAGAAAAGAGGAAAAAAAGAAGGCAACCTCCAAATCTCTTTTCTTCTTTTTATTTCTCGTCTTTTTTTTATTTTTATCTTTTTTATATCAGACAAAGCCATTTACAAAAAATTAAACATTAATAAATTTGTTGCAAATGTTTTTTTCTTTTTTGTTTGTAATTTAAAGATCAAAATTTAAAAAAAACGAGAGAATAAAAGAAGGAAGGGGATTTGGAGGTTGCCTTCTTTTTCTTTCCTCTTTTTATTTTAGTTATTTTAAATTTGAATTAAGAGATTTAAGAGTGTGTTTTCCAAATTTCATTGATACATTGTTGTTTTTTTTTAGGAAAATAAGATTTTTTTCAATTACCTATAATATGAGAATTCACAGATGTTGCGGAAGAAAAATTGGACAAAACAAAGTAGAAATGTTGAAAAAATAGAGAAAAACATGACTTGCTTAAAAATATTTCAATATAAATATATATTTCTTATGAAAGTGACAATTTATAATCTATTATCACATTTAAGGAGCATTTCGATGGCATTTCGTAGTTACTTCTCAATCCTCAAAAAGAATTTAAAGACAAAACAAAATTCTAGGTAGATGCAATATTAATTAAGTAAATTCATAGTAAAAGTGTTTCAATTTATGAGTCTTAAAGAATTAAAAATGATTCGGTGAAGCTTTTAAATTTAGACTCATCTCTAATTCAAAATTTTGTAATTAGAACCCTGAAGAAGTGAATAATTTATAATGTAAAGATTCAATATTAAAACAATAATGCACTTCGTGAGCAGTGTGACTTTACTTATCAAAAAAAGATTTTTAATAGCAACACACATGTCACAAAATGTATTGAATTTGTTATGAACAAATATGTGAATGAAAATGGTTTCGTGGGGATTGGCAGCGATTCGTCACTTGATTCGTACTAGATTTGAACAATTTATGGTCAAAAAAAGAGTTTTGGCTAAAAAAAATGAAAGTTAATAAATAATTTGTTATTTTAAGGTATTTGTGATGGAATAAATAAAACTTTTTCTACGGAATCGATCATATTATACTTGACAATGAAACCTAAGTATCATAATTGGTCATCCAATAAAAATTAAAAATTGGTTCTACAATCTCAATGAAAAAATGCACTATTTGGCTATTTTGGACGTACAAACTTGGTTCTTTCGACGCAACCAACTGTAAATAACTAACTTCTAAATTTTCAAGGACATTTTCATGACAATAAACAATTGTTATTGTTAGCAAGTTATTATTATTTGGCTATCTTCAGCATATATATATTTTTTAAACATAATCAGCTATTAATAACAAATTTTTGAACTGAAATTTACTTAGCAATAATTTATTTTTAACAATTGATAACAACTGATGATTTGTTAAAGAAACTGAATTACTTGTTAAAATCCTATATTTAATTATGTGCAGGACTATGTTAATTGAATTATTAATAACAATAAAAATAGTAAATCGTTATCGAATTTTCTAAAAAGTTTAAAAATGTAATAATATTAAAATTTAATTACGTTAAAAGAACAAAGTTTAAATGCTGAAGAATAGCATAATAATGCAATTGTGAATTAAATGATTAACGATCAAAAAAGTTTAAAACATTTTTGTTACAATAACAATGGTTTACTTGTTTATAACAAATTCAATCAATTTTTACAATTTGTGTTGATATTGAATATCTTTTTTGGATAGATGCTTTATGTTTATTTAGGTATTTTTTCAGCAAAAAATTCTGAGCTTTTTAACGTATTTTTTTTAAGCAAACAAGAAAGAAATAATTCTACAAAGATGAAAAGCAACTATTTGAAAAACATTCTGCTTTTCTGTTATTGTGTACTTACACTTTTTAATGTTTTTTTTTGCGAATGCATTTTTTATCATCGTATTTTTATTAGGAGAATAACGTCCTCCAATACTTGAAAAAATTATCTACGCATTTTTAAAGAGTCAAACCTTTTTTTCTTTTAAAAACAGCGGTCTGTTAAACGCAGCCTCTTTAAATCTGGATTAGTGCAAATCTTACTAACTATATTAGTAAATTAAAATTTAAGAATTTTAAATTAGATTAAAATCAAATTCAAAATTCCATTTAACGTCCAACACTCAAGTCAATGTATAGAATTCCTGAAAATTTCAGGTATCGAGGATATAGCGTCGTGGTTTCGTTGCTGTGCCCACCTGTTCTAATTTTGCTTACATTGATAAGGGTGCTGTGTGAGCAACGAAACGTTGGTAAATATTATAAATGCTTTTATATTGTGATTTGATAATAATAAAAATAAAAAAGACGAAAGAAATAAGAAAAGAGAAGAAAGGGGATTTGGTTGGTTGCCTTCTCATTTTTCTTTCTACTTGGTTATTATTGTCCAAAGAAACAAATTTTTGTTTTTGTTTTTAGCAATTGCAATAGGAGCATTTTGTGGTGTTTGTCCAAATTTGATCGGTGGATTCTTGTTTTATTTTCAGGAATTCCATACATTGAATTAGTAAATGAGTATTTGACGAATGAAGTAGCAATATTCTAACATTTTTCTGATGGAATTTTAAATAATAGTGAAAAAATCGCAGGTTTATTTTACTTAAGTTAATTAAGCGTACTCTACGAGAGTACATTATACGGCACTTACCATAAGGATCATTTTGTACCTATGTTCACATATTAAATGACCCTTATGACAAGTGGCACACTTAAAAATATTGACTAATTGCTTAGTGACTTCGGATAATAATTAGTGAACTATTCTTGTAGATTGTTTTCGATATAAAACGGTGGACGTGAAGTGAATGACTTAATATGGGTCAGGTGCATGCTAGTATGTTTGATCAAATTTCGTGGTGTTTCTGTGAGTGCACACGTATTAAAGGAATTATTTTTACTGTGAGTAAGGTAAGGTCAAATAGATTAGGTGTGTAAATAATTCAAAATTTTCCTTTTGAAGCCATGAATTGAAAATACGTATGTTGGTGGAAACGTCACAACATTTAATTTTTATTGCTTCAATGCAGTTAAAACTATTACACAATCACTTTCTCTAATTCAACTTTTTAATTTATTTTTGTTTGCATATCTCAAAAATTTAAAGCTGGAACAAAAAAGTTGAAAAATTCATAGGCCTCATCGGCAGGAAAATGGTAAAAAATGAAATTAATCATTATTTCAAACAAATTTAACAGAAACTTAATTATTACTTCTTTCATATATTTTACAATAAAATGTCTTTCATCAGAAGAAATATTACAATTTTTCCAACCTTTTTTTTTATCAAAAAATCTTGCAGCATGCAAGAAAAAAATTGTACAATAATTCTGATGATTTGGTGCAATTCTATAGAGATTCACGTTCGAAATGAGTCAAAGAACATAGAAAAATGTTGATTATTTCAGAAATTATTTAACAAAATTTTAAACATTGGAATTTGCACTATTTTGCAATATCTTCTTAAAAAATTGACATTTTTTTTGTACCTGAGCGGCTGGATGTAAGGGATCATTCAGATATTACGTAACGCTTTTTTGTATTGTTTATATCGTTGTATGCCTTTTGGCTTCAAAGCAACTTTTATTCTCGTATTTTTCTAAACAAAAGAAAAACTAGTTGATCTTTTATTGAATTTGATTGGCTTGAGTCGACGCGATTTTCAAATCACAATTTTAATTGCCAGAGGATTTAATACAGAATAGAGACAACACTGATCATACAAAGATTGGGGAAGTAATAATATTCATTTTAAAACAAATTTGCTTAAAAATGATCATAAAAAAAAATAATAAAAAAGTACAGTTAAAACTTTTCGCGCCACATGAAAATTTTAGTTCCGGTACAGCGGCGACCATTGGAGGGGGAAACATGTGAACGATCCCGAACTTGTTTTTCAATTGTTCTTAATAGAGTCATGTGCAAAACCATATAAAAACAAGTGACTTCTAAAAATACAAGTAGGCCCAAGTGCTTTTTATTTAATTGCCCAATTTTTTAACTTGATATCTCTTTTCGTGTGGACAGGTGGATGGCGAAAAAAATGTCGGTAAAGTTATTTTGATGCTTTTCTGACTTTAAACCCCATTTTAAAAAATAATTGGTATCCGCAAATTAACAAAATTATTAAGAAAAAAATAACTTTTTCCAAGACGCAGTTTCTCATCATGAAAAACTAAGCCATACAAGCTTCAAAAAACGGAATATACTTCTTTAGGGTCTTAATACGCTCCTTCATTAATCTGAATTAGTACAAAATTTACCAATTGTACTACCAATTGAGTAAGTTTTCGATGTAAAGTAATGGGCGTAAAGTAAACGACTTAATGTGTGAGTGCTGTTGCGCTTTATCAAATTTCGTGGTGTTTCTGTTGAGTGAACACGCATTAAAAAAATTTTTTCTAACTTGAAAATACGTTATGTTGGTGTAGATATAAATGTTGCACAATCGTTTTTTTTTTTTTTATTAAACTTTTCTATTTGGCACCCTTCCTATTTTTATAATCTTCTTTCAAATTAAATGTACAGACTTGAAGTATGTGGGTCAATGAAGCCTCTGTTTTTAGATTCAGGCGGATATTGTTCTCCTTTTGTATTTACACTGTATTCTGGTAAAATTTAAGGGAAATATAGTCATTTTTCGTTCGGGTTTCTCGATCGAAATTTTTCAATTATTTACGAACATATTGAATTTTAAGAAGAAATCTGTTACGTCCCTTTCTTCGTGGAAGGTCACATATTATTGTTAAAATTAATAGTTTTCGAGACGAATTGAACAGGCCAGTTTCTTATACCTTGTTTCTGCTCTAGTTTTCGATCTGAGCCTACGATCGCCCATTCTCAAAACTCATATATTTTTTTAATTTGTGAAATAGAAATTTTATTGAATAAGTTTACTGGTGAACAACGGCGTAAACATGATCTCCATATTAACAAATTTCACTATATTGCCTGATTATTGCTTCAATCAAATTGGAAATGTTACACAATCTCGTTCTTTCATTAAACTTTTCTATTTGTCACCGCTTCCCATTTCTATAATTTTCATTACATTCATATATACAGCTTGCTTTTTACTTTTGAGAGTAAAATTATTTTTAATCAACTATAAAATTGATTTAGCTTTCGGGTTCAATTTCTCAATCCAATCTCTGACAATGTCTTCGCTCTCAACATCCATCAAATAAAAAGTATATAAAATAAATCATTTACAAAATACTTGAAATCGACATCAACAAAAAGAATTTCTTTCAAAGCGCCATGTTTTTTAATGCCTTAAATTTCTGATAATGATTCTTGAAAAATGAATCGAAATTAAAAAAGGGAAAGAGATCCATTTCAGCTATTTTTTTAATTTAAAGAGGTGGTGGGGGGGGGGGGGGCGCACTGTGAGCCCTGGAAATAAATGTTTTTTAAACTCACCTGGGAGGCCTCCCTCGTCTAACGAGAGGTGGTGGATGTGGAGCATCCTGAGTAAGATCGACCGTCGGAGGTCTTGGTGGTCGTTCAACTTCACTAGACGGTTGTTTGCTCTGCTTGTTTTGTGGAACCGCAAACTGTCCCTGCTGTTCCTGTTGTTTTCTCTGAGAACTCGCCGGAATAATAGAAATAGCCGAATTTAGATTTAAAGCTTGGATATTTTGCACTGGGGATGGCCTCTGTTGTTGCTGTTGTTGCTGCTGCTGTTGCTGTTGAGCCAACTGTTTTTGTTCGGCCGCTTTTCCCTTCTGCATAGCAGGAGTTACTGTAATGCCTCGAGCTGCTAAAACATTCGCGACAGCTTTTGCGTCCGGTTTCTTTCCACTTGGCCCTGCCGTATTCTGAACTGGAGCTGGAGCGGAACCTTTAGATTAGTAAAAAAAGAAACGATTTTGGATTTCAGTGCACACCCTTTTCTACGGAGAAGTTTTTTTTTTAATTTCGGCAAACTGAACAACATAAATGTGCACATAGCTAAAGAAATCCAAATCAAGTGCATGCAGCTACACAATTTGAAACAGAAACAATATTTTTTAATTTAAAAACGAAAGAGAATAGTATATAGATAAATAGTTAAGCTTATAAATTCATTAGATACTTATGACATATTTCGTAAATAATAAATAAAACATGCAGTTAAAGGGGTAAAATAGAAATTAGAAATTTGATTAACACCTGACTTTATGAATGCAAGTAAATTCAATTGAATTTGAGTGAATTAAAAAATGTGTGCCTGAATTCAGTAATGATGAACTCCTTGTGAAATAAAAGCATTTTTGCAAAAAAGCGAGACGAACAAAAAAAGGCAAATTGTAGATTCGTTACCAGGTTGTCTGACACTGAGGGTTATAGAATCCGTGAGATGTATCGTGGAATCACTTCTGTTAGGTGGCGTAGCAGCACCCTGAACATTTTGTATCACAGGTACTCCATCATTTCGCTTTTGCTGGGCAATAACATGGCAATCTGGATCTTCATTTCTATCTGGTAGGAGAACATCCATTCTTCTTTGTTTATTAACTGCAACATTATTCGGCTGTGGCATTTGTACCGGTTGTTGCATCGGCCTTTTCAGGCGTTGACGAGGCATCGCTTGTTGAGGTATTCGTGGGGCTCTGAAAATAAGAATTTCTTAGTGGAAAAAATGTTCATAGTTTGAGGTGCACTCTACAAACTATATCTGTAGATGTTAATAATCTGTAATTTGTTTAAACCCATTCTTTTCAAGTTTCCTTTAAAAACAATAATACGAATGCATACTCATTCATGCATAATTGAAAAATATCACATATTGACTTACAAATAAAACCATTTTAACGATGAATAGGATAGTCAATTGTTCAGAATGTTACTATGAAAGTCATGTCGTTGGTTATAATGCACAAAATCAGTTTTTCTTATCTCTCAAATTTATTCCATTTCATAACTCAATAAAATTTCTTCCAGTTGTGTAAATATTGTGCCATATTTTGTGATTAAAGTTTAGAGAAGAAATTTTGTTGCATATTGAAATAAATTTCAATGACCTACTCTTCCATAGTTTTCCCTAATCGTAGTTTTTGTAGGTCTTTTGTGATACATAAAAATTTGTAATTGAACCCGTAAAACTTTGTTTACTTGCTTTGCTTTTCAAACGGAGATTGCATTTTCATCATTGCCAGAATTATGAAAAATGTTTCAATTTCTAACCTATAATTTCAACCTCTATTTTCTTGAAACTAAAAATGACTCATAATTGTGTAATACGGCTTTACTATCAGTAGACCGTGTTGGTGTATGTAGTAGTAGACACGTAGTAGATTTCCTTCGTGTCCGGGCCAGTGAACTTATCCAAGAGATGGAGCTCCAAATATATATATTTTAATAATAATAAGAGTAACAGCAATTAATAAATCCAAAAATCACGGAAACATGCAGCTGAATAGTAGTAAAATTGAATATTTAGATATAAATTCGGTGATTTGACATTTTATAATTGTTAATGTTTAAAAGATTATAATTGTTATAAATTATGTATTATAAAATATTTAAATTCTCAATGATAACATTTTTTTCCAAAAACTGAATGATAAGATGAATTAATTAAAAAATATATTTCTTATATTACATATACAAATATTTTATATTAAATATTTTATAATAAAAAATGATGTTATGCTCAGCCTTGAATAAAGCTTTTATGTAAGCGTTCTTTCGCAGCATTCAACGTTTCCTGATCGCGAATATTTCAAGCATTTTTCTAATTTCAACCAAGTATTCTCAGAGTGTAAAACTGCTTTTAATTATGTTAACAGTTAACAACTGATTAATAATGAGATATGATTATCATGTATATGCAAATTTCATCATTGAGGATTTAAATTTTAAAATTGAAATATTATCCAACAATAACAATGTGTATAATTTAGAAAAATTATACACTTTAAAGTATTATCCATTATTTAATAAAAACAGCAAAATACATAACAATTGAATATAAAATATCAAATCTCAGAATGTAGATCTAAATATTGAATTGTGCCAATATTCAGTGTCCTTATATTAAGGCACAATTTAGAAAAGTTTCCAATTTGTTGACAACTATATTCAATAATTATAAACAGATTAATACGCAAAATATTTTATCACTCACCCGTCCCAATTTAAAAATTAGAAATGAAAAATCGATCAATAATATTGACTTTTTTTAAATATTAAAAAATCATAAATATTACTGTATTGAGCTGAAAAAGATCAAAATCAATAGTAGAGTTTAATATTTTAGAGTTGAAGATTTGAAAAATCACTTTAAAGTCTGTTCCACAAGTTTTTTTTAACTCGTCACGCTGCATTGCTATTTTACGATAAAACTCGTAAATAATTATTTAAACTATTCATAATACGGACTGAAATGATTAATTTTATACTTACGAAGATTTTAGTATAGTTAAAAATCGATTTATGAACGTCCATACGAAATAACAGTATCTTTTACCGCTTTATATTAATTTATCATACTATAAAATGAGATCATATTTTGAAAAGCTGTTGTCAAAATTAAATAAATCGTGATTATAGTCATTTTCCGAATATTTTATTAATTATTTTTTAAATTTTGTATTTAATCATAGTCGCATGTCGTGTCACGCCGATATTTAGCAGCGTGCAAAATTCATATCAATCACAAATACATTCCATGATCTCTTAGTTTTATATTTTCATGCTCTCTTGAGTTAAGCTTAATTAAAAAATATATTTTTTAGGCGATTTGGAATGTTTTGTGTGGAAAATATCGTTTTCCTAAAATGGCCAACTTTTTGGAAATCACCCTGTTAGTTTTATTATTACTAACAAAAATAGTCTGCCTTAATATTCTTGAAAGCAGCATTACGTTTTTAATTATTTCGCTTACATCACTTGAAATATAGCTATAAAATTCCTGAATATAGTGGGCACAAAAATTTGAGGACGTCTTGAACTCTTTACATACTTACAACGTCGTTACGACAATATCTATGTTCATATCCTAAACATGTTTTTGGACATCACACGATATCGATATTTTCGTAAAGACATCATAAACATATCGTAAAGACAGTCGTAAACAGGGATAAGGTGTGACGCGTCATTCGAGGGTTTCTACGTATAATACATAATCGACGTAATATACGTATAAAATTGTACAATACCATTTAAAATACATAACAAAAATGGTGGACCTATTTTTCCACATAATATAACCCCTTTCCTCTGTTTAAACGGTTTATGTATAGAGAGGTATTTTTATAAATTTGGTATAAGAGACAACTGTTTTTAATACCATCATAACAAATAACATTATAAACAATCTGACACCAAAATATAGGTTAGGTACACCTGATGCATTACGTCCATTACATGTAACCGTCCGCGAAGAAAGGGACCTAATGCGGAAAAAATCGATTTTTAGTTTTTCACACCAATCGATAGCTTTTTATTTGCTCTTTCATAATAAAAAGTGTTATTCCTATATCTGAAAAATTCGAATTGATATTAATCTGCAGAGTGAAGCTCTCTTATGGAGTTCCTGTATTGGAACGCCTCTTCAATCGCTTCTCCTGTAAAATGTAGCTACCGCGCATTAGGTCCCTTTCTTCGCGGACGGTCACATATAAGTTTCTGTAAGCAGGGTTTTTATAATACTGAATTTAAAATTCCCGCTTCTTTGCTCACGTGATAAAATATTAAATAAATTTGGGGAAGGGACTTACTATATGTAGTAATATACATGTAGAAAACGATATATATGATGTTATTACACGTACCCATCCCTAGTCAAATAAGTTCAAGGTTCCTTCGATTTTCGACTTTGAAATTGAAAAACTGTTGAAAAATAATTTTGAATGAAGGAAGTTGTAAAAAGTAACTGACCTTGGACTCTGGACGATTGTAGAGTATCTGTTGCGAGGCATTTGCGGATGCATCTGAGGAGGATGTCCCATTTGCGACCCGGGATATCCAGGAGGTGCGTACTGAGGAAACATGTGTGGCATGTGAGGATACATGCCCTGAGGAGCAGAGACTCTATACATCGGGGGCCTTCCTGGGGGCTGAATATACATATTAGGCGCAGGTATCATTGTGTTCGCTCCTGGCGGAAGGCTCGGTTGCATTTGCCCTTGCGGAAGAGGCATTCGCTGCACTTGTTGGGCCAATTGCTGAACAGGTGCCGGCAACTGTTCAAAATTAACTGGAGATATCATCTGCTGCGCATTAGGTACTGCATTATACGAGGGAGAATTCCTGTGGTGCGGTGAACTTCCAGGAACTTGAGGATGAACCCCGCCCTGTGCATCCACATTCATGTGGTGAGGAGAGTTTGCATTCATATGCGGCGAATTTTGGTTCATGTGTGGTGAGTTTTGACTCAAATGGGGCGAATTTTGATTCATGTAGGGCGAATTTTGATTCATGTGTGGTGAATTTGCACTCATGTGGGGTGACATTTGATTGATGTTTGGAGACATCGGCGCTCCGTGGATTTGCATTTTGTGAATGGAGACTTCCATCTGATTATTGAAAATCAAACTCCCGCACTCGGGAACGTTGCATTGGTAGTGACCCATTTTTAATCTATGAGCATCGAGTTGATTCATGTCCTTGAATTTGTCATTGCAGACACGACAAGTGTTTACAGTCTCAGCCAGTCTTTCTAAGGAAACATACTCCGTTTCGAACTGCTGGATATTATTTGAGAGGGCTGCCTCGTTTTGATTCCGCCTTTGATGCTCCATCAAAAAACTCTGGAGCAAAGTGCCGGCAGTTTCGGTGTGTCCATCACCGGAGGTTCTTCCAGTTCCACTGGTTCCGTCATTGTTTTCGCTTCCTCGTTTATCGTTCTCATCAGTGGTTATTTGGTTCCAACTGAATGTCGAGTTGGTACCAGATTGTCCATGTTCCTTGTCCATTTCTGTCGCGTCGTTTGAAGATGAACGAACAGGCTCCGGTGGCATCATGGACGATTTTGGCACTAGACTTATCTCTGGTTTACTTTGAAGACTCTGCACCACATTTGTGGAACGTTCTCCTCCTTCTTCATCCTCAGGAACTTTGTCCGATATTTCAGATCTAGAACTAAAACGTTTACTTATTACCTCTGCTAAATAATTAGTCACATGTTAAAAATAGAAGATAAATTGCGCATCAATTGTCAGTGAAGCAGAATAGTTTACATTTTACCAACCTCGATTGTTCGCCAAGTTTCTTCAAATTTTCAATAGTTTCTCTGCATGTCGCTTCTAGAGCGTCAGAATCATCAGGATCATCGCTTTCAGTGACTGCCTTATCTAAATTTTCGTAATGATCTCCCGCATGTAAGTCATCTAAATTTTGATATTCCCTTTCGGAGGGATTTGCCATGTCACTTCCTACACCAGAATCACCCTCGTTAGTATCCATTGAAGTTCTTTCTGTGTCCTCCAAAGGATTTCGAGTTTCAGTATCGAATTTAGAGTTATCATAATCTTCCTGAAAAGATAATTTCTTAAATTAGCATTTTTCTGGGTAAAAGATTGAGCTAAGGACTAAAAAAATTAAGAGTTATGAGACGTACCTGCTGATTTATCATTACGTTTTCAAACGGCTCGTTGACTGATTTCTCGAGTTCCGTGTCATCCTTATTATCATTTTCCCTGAGGCCTGCCACCTTTTGCTGGCTGTAATCACCCGATTGACAATCCAAATTGCTGTTAATGACTTTGAAGTCCTCGGATACCGAAGACTTCTTGAACGTGAGTTTGAGAGAATCAGAACTACACTGTTTTTTCAGAGTCAACTTCAAAGTTCCCTTCTGCTCCGGATCCAGCCAATATTTTTCGTCTTGCTGTTTTTTCTTTACAGATTTCAAATTAGGAATCCTCCTGAGGACAACCCGCGGTTGTCCTAAGTGAATATTAATGTGACAACGCAAATCCTTCTTTTTTAGAAACTGTTGACCGCAAATTTCACAATGCAGAAGGTCGGGTGTCGATTCATTTGGAAGACTTTCAAAGCCTACGTTCTCATCTGCAAATCAAATATTTTTGTTTTTTATTTAGTAATAAAAATACTGTGCTTTATTAGCTACCCCTACTTTATTAGAAGCAAGAAAACACCACTCGAATAATTCCATTCACCATTATAAATTAATTATAATACCAATATTTATAAAATGCATAGTAGTATGTTATGAGTTTCTATTCCTTTTTTTAAATGCCAAATTACCCAAGTAAATTATGCGATTTTATGCATGTCTTCAAAAAGTACTCAAGTATTATATGGAGCATTTTGAACAATCAACTTTGTATTTAAATACCATGCTGGAAGACATTATTAATAGTAGTTGGCTACTTTGAAAGAATTTTTATGTTCAAAATTCCTAATTGATGAAAATAACCATAATCCATAAAGGCATAAGCGCCATTTTTTTCAAAAATGGTACTACTGGCTCAAAAAATCAGATAAATACGTGGTGACAAACGATTTTCTGGTGACATTTTTCAAATTTTTTTGACAACTTAAGGGTACTGAAACCAGGCCCTAACCTCAAAATTTAATTGCCTCATTTTACTTCACAACTAATATAATATAATCTTTGTTAAATATTTCGGGCCTACTTCTGTTTTAAATCAAGTTTGTATTTAGTGTGAAAAATAGGCCAATTACAATACTTTTTGTCTAAAACGATTTTTTTTTATTCTAATCCCAAGCCCTAAAAAAATCGTTTTTCACAAAAAGTATTGGCATTACCTAATTTTTCACTCCGAATACAGACTTGATTTAAAAAATAAGGAGGCCCTAATTTTGTAACCAAAATGTAATTCTAGCATTTATTAAGTAAAATGAAGCAATTAAATTTTGAGAGTAGGTCCAGGTGCGAACGCCCTTAAGGCTCGAGCTCTAACATCAACATTAAATTGCCTCATATTATTAAATAAATATTAGCATTACATTTTTTAAATACTAAGCGTTATTCCCTTTTTAAATAAAAGTGTGTATACAGAGGGAAAAACTGTTAATTATTAAATTAAATAGCTTTCCCCTATATTCACACATTTCTATTTAAAAACGGAGTACCGGTTAGCACCTAAAAAAGTAATTGAATTTTGAGGTTAGAGCTTTAGTCCAATAACCTTAACAGCAGCAGTGATTTATCTCCTAAACATATAGTTAAGTATATTTTTGTATTGAATATTTCTGAAAAAATATCAAAACGGCTCTTATGCCCTTATGAAGGGTTACCCTTCAACTGTAACGCGATGAAAAAAATACCGCAATTATTTTTTCTTTGAAGTTAGTAATATTTTATTCATAGAGATATGTCTTAAAATTAATAGTATGTACTTTAAATTCATTTTCCAGCAATTAAAATTTAACTCTGTATCAGAGAGAACTTTCTTGTGATAACCGTAACCAATGATTAATGAATTTCATACCTTCAATTCCCTTCAATCAAAACATACACAATGCTAATAAGATAAAATATTATTTAAAAAGCAAAAACGAAAAACTTAATTGTTTAGATCGATCAAGACAAATCATCCTCATTATCTCTAGGGTGTAAGATGCTGTTATTTATGTTAGTATAAAGCTTATTTTCATTCTCCAAGGAAATATAATTTCTACCTTCAATATTAGGTTCATTTTGAGTCTTCATTAGGAGATCTTCCGGGTGTATATGAGCTTGAAGAAAAAGCATTATATTTAGCCTTCAAAAATTGGGATATTCACCTTATTTTAATTTTTTCAATTTGACGTGGAATCGAAAAGTTTTAAAATATACAAAAACGAACAATTAAAAAAAAAATTATTTTCATGGGCAAATCTGAAAAAAGCATCAGCTTTAATTTCCTATGTAAATAAAAAAAATGTAAAATAATTTAAATAAGAATTAAAATAAGATATTACTAGATTCTATTTTTACACATTATCTTGGTTCCTTATCATCTACTTCCACAATAAAAAAAACGTTAATTATAATGTTTATTGAAGAAGTGAGAATAATTTTATCTGAAAAAATCTCCAATATAATTGAAAGCCAGCTTTTGACTGGCGCAAAAAGGCTTATCTTATCACGAATAAAAATCCGGAAACAAAATGAGATTGGAGAATTTTGTCGATTTTGTCGGAGCTTTGAATTTAACCTGCACTAACCAAAATGTCATGTGACACGGATGTCGGCGTGCCGGCGTCACTTGAGACGTTTTCTGTATCAATGTTCTACTATCTTCTCCGAGGCACAAAGCACAAAACACAATTACTTGTAAATTAAATTATCCCGCAAACCATTTTGCTTTCCAGGAACTATGCAGTCAAAAAAGGCCCTGTTGTAATTTCACTAAGTTTGCCGTATTTCGGTAAAGAAAAGACCTTCGATTATCGCCGTAAAATGACTAATGGGAAACGTAGTCATTTTACACGTATTTTGTAAAATCACTACACACGCGTAACGTTTACATCCCATTTTGAACTATGATTATCATGGTAATTTTACCAAATCGTGTAAAATCACTAGAATTATTGTACGGATTTGACCAATAGTTTGGAAATTTAGAAGAATAATCGCGTGGATTTTACATTTTTTCGTAAACTTAAGTGAAGAAAACACAGCCGATAATCTACACAATTTTTTACAGCGGACCCCACGCACACCCACATCACAACCGACACGATAGCATGAGCCAAAACAGATGACAATGTTGGAAACAAAAATACTCCGATACGCCAAATTACACTTCCGAACAGGTTACGTCGTGTAACAAAAGCACAACTTGCGCATTTCCGTCAATATAGACAAACATGCACAATTCGGCCGAATGTACTTTTGCAAATAAATGAGCGGTTGCTACAGCCAGGACGTATCCACACGTATCCATGGGTGAATCGATTTTAAGCGACGCCATTGGTTGGCACTAGCCAGTGCCGCCATTACATTTGGCTGCAACGCAAGACGCAACAAGCGTAAATCTATCCGCGAAGAGTATTTTGTGTTTGTTTTATTATATTCGTAATTCGGTGTTTGTCCTTTGTTTGGGAAACGTACATTGCGTATCATCAACGCACAGACAAGATTTTAAGATCAAAATAGCTCCGAAATGACCTCGATTATTGACGATGTGGAATTGATAGAAGAAGTGAAAAAACGACCATTGCTTTTCAACAACAGATATCGAAATTGTGATGATGCGAAAGAGGAAGCATGGGCCGAAATCGCAAAAAAATTTAACGCAAGACGTAAGTTCCATATTTATGTTAATTTTTGGTAATTTTGCGCAACGCAAACGCGTAAGTGAGAATCATGAGAATCTAACCTATAAATCACGCACGGTAAATTGGTGTTTGATAAAAGCCGCGTTTTCGTTGTTTATCGCTCATTTCACAGTTTATTATTATAGATAGGTTTCTAACGATATTTTATTTTTAATTATTTCATTGGAATATCTTGTTTATTTTATTCAAAAAATGTTTTCACGAATAAATTGTAATACAAGAGAATTCAACCAAATTGTCCATTTTTGTCAAAAAGGGGCCAGAGTATTGTTTTGGCCAATAGGAAACTTAATACGCAAGAAGGGCTTATTACGTGTCCTCTACTGAATCTTGTAATAAATGTGTAATGTCTAATTAATCTTAAAATTTATTAGAAAGTATGATGATTTTTTCACACTACAGGGGAAAAATGGTATAAACAAATTAAAATTGTTTAAATAATTACTAAATACCCTTAAAAGGTATATTACTCTCAACATTGGTTAATTTTGCCATTAACTCCAGAAAATAATGTTACGATTTTAAGGAGAAAATATTGTTTGAACAAATGTAAATTGTTTGAATAATTAACAAATATGTCTAACAAAAAATATTACTCTTGCCATTTATAAAATGTATCACTTATAATACCCCAAAAATAATAATTTGACGATTTACCGGGAAAAAAAGTGTTAACAAATAATAATTGTTTAAACAATTAAAAATTATTTTTCAAATACTGGGAAACTCGTCACTTATCTATTAAAAAAAGATAAAAAAAATATCGCCTTTACTATGAATTTGACAAAAAACTACTATTTTGCATTTTTTTAGGCATTTGCCGGGCGCAATAACAGGGGTTTGAGGGGATCAAAATTAAAAGTTATTTGGTGAAAATTATTCCTTTAACAGTCCTTAAGAAATTACACTACTTTAATTCGCAAAAGGTTTATAACAAGTACTTCTTTTTTCCATTTTTTTTTTAATTGAACTTTTCCCATTTAAACCCAATGTTATTTTCAAAGGCCCTTGGGCACCCTTTCCCTTAGTCCGATTAAGTTCAAATTTTACACGAATTATTTCTACATTATATGGAACCAAACTAGGAGGTAGTGTAAAAAAATCGCAAAATAATTGTTGCCCAGAGTAAATAAGAGCCACCCCAATGATCCTTTCACCACAATGTGTATTTGTTTTTTACGAATTTTTTATCCAGTAAATAAATTTTCGATAAAAATTTTGGTTATCTAATTACGCACTGTCACCCTTCAACTTTCATCTCATATTCATAAACATAATCTAAGTATCATAAAAAACCAAAAATGTCGATGAATGCCACTAATGAAAGAGGATAAAATAAGGTTCAAAATTATCTATATAGTTCTCAAGTAAAAACTCCGAAGAAACAAAAAGATTTAGGACAATTAAAATAAGATGCAAGAAATAAAGACAAGTAAAAAATGGTATGCAACTTTCCAAAAACAGAATATAAATAGTGGAAAAGGTATCTTAGCAGAAATGTTAGCAAGATCCCTTTTCCTCTGTAAGGAACGTTTTTGTAAATTTTGATTGAAAAGCAACTTTTAAACTCAATAAAAACAATATAAAAGTCTTTATTAGTGTGCTTATAAGTATCCACATAATAATGAATAATTCATATTTATGTTTATTCTCTTTTTTTTTTACTTTTCTCGAAATTTAAAAAAACTGCTTCAAATTTAAAACAGTATTTTTTCAATTCTCAAATTTAAACATTCAATTTTAAATATTTAAATTACTAAATTTTCAATTTAAAATCACGTATTAATTTTTGCAGCTTTTTATCCAACTTTTGGATAAAAAATATCCTTGTGATCTACTGTAATATTAACCCTCTGCCTTGACTAGCGTATCCCCACTTTGTAATCTGCACCACGTGACCACCTCACCGATGCAAAGTATATGAGTGTCAGTGCAAGAGTTTCGGGATCGTATCCATTAAAAAAGTGCATGGGCCTCCTGAATAACATATTTTCTTCTTAATAAATAAATTATCAATGAAGAGTAT
>CAKNWT010278418.1:0-17636 GCA_932066315.1 Andricus coriarius | reverse complement strand
CTTCAATGGGGGCAGGAAGCGGGGTTGACAATTTCAGAAAAACGCTTTGCGTAATTTGCGAATGATCCCTATACTTCAACTTTAGTTTATCGAAAATTTCTTGACTATTTCGGGTTTTCCCTGATCTTCCCTGACCTGACTAAATTCGCTGACTTTCCAGAATTCTCTGACCTGTAGCAATCCTGTTAAGAATTTAAAAAATCCCGATTAATTCCGGGTTTCCCAGTCCAGTTTGCCCCCCATTTCAATAATTCTGAAAACTTTTTTTTTTAATCACAGTATTCCTAATGAAGGAGCGGTTACTGGTTTTTCATAAGGATAGAAAGCCACTTGACTATATATATATATATAAGTTTGTTGCTACCATACAATCATCGTTTGTATCCAAGCGGGAAAAGTATCTACGCCCCTTTTTCTCCTTAATTCTTACGCTGACTCTAACCCCTTCTATTTGTTCTTCTTCTAACACGGACCTCGTTTCCTGCAGGACGTGCGTAGAATTGTCCGGCAACAGTATCGCATGAAATCCGGAAGAGAAAGAAAAAGTTGAAGGGAAAATAAGGAAAAACAGATAGGGCAAGTGAACAAGAAGGCAGCTACGAAGCGTTTACGACATTTTCTCTAGCTTAAACGAAATTCCTTCTATTCTAGGGTCTTTGGGTTCACGTTCGTTATGTTACCCCTTGCCCGTGTCATTCCATGCCAGATATTTTTTCATCAATTTCTTAAGGGGAAAACCACAATCTGGACTTAATGGTTTCCGTGATTTGACCTCAGTTGTTGACCCGGGAAAGACGATTAGAGACTCGCCTAACTTTGACTATCATTCACTGTCACTTAAGCAAATATTTACCTTTTAAGTTTTTCCCTTATTTGTTATTCTTATGATGCTTTCGTATTCTGACAAAATATTTTGCTACATCATCTTGTAGAAGAATTGGAACCGATTCTTTATCAAATTTAACAAAATCAAATCGAACTTGAAATGCTTTTACATTTTCAGAATTAATACTTTTGGCACAAAAAATGAATCCTACATCACCATTTACCAATTTTTCAGCATATAAAGCTTTTGTAAGTAAGTTAATTTTTATTATCTGATCCGTATCTGCGATTTTGACATTTTCATTTGATTTTTTTTCTAAAGCACTATATTGATATAAACTTTCTAGTTTCTGTGTTCCATAATTATAACGGAAGTACTCACATACGTTGCAGATGGAATAACTAATTATCAACATTTCCAAGATTGTCTTACCTGCAACAAAACATTAATATTTTTATAATCATAGTTTTTAACATACAATAAAAAGTAGAATCATACAAATAGATAGAAGTTACAAACAGTTTTGAATTTTTATTATTACTATAGTAATTTTTACTCTTGTATTATGAGAGCATGATTGCGTATAAAATAATTAGGGCAATATGGTGGTCGTGTGGATTAAAGTTCCAACTTGGAATTCTATGCGCAAAACCTGTTGGCGGTTCGAATCCTACAAGGAATTCCTAAAAAAAATTAAAAATTACATCTAAGAATTATTTACCAATTAGAAAACCAAAAATAATTAACCAAAAATATGATTATAAAAAAAAAGAAATGTTATGTTGAATAATAAGATGGGCCTCAAATTTGTATACAGGAATTAGTAGAGCTAGAAAAATTATTACCCTTTCTATTCTTTGACTTTTTTATATAACAAACTGTTTTGGAGAACAATTAAAAATATTATTAAAAATGGATTGAATTTCAAGTTTCACGTGTTTCTTTAACGTTATTTAGATTTTAAAAACTTAAGAAAATATAGCAGAGATTTTTAAAACCTTTTTTTAAACGTTTTTTTATGCCTAAATAATATTACAGAAACACGGAAAATTCGATTAATTTATTAATTTCCGTTTTAATTTTTCGCCAAAATGGTTTATTACATCAAAAAAGTCGAACAACTGTCCGTTTATGGTCGTTGCGCATAGCTTCAATGTTACAAAAAAAGTTTAATAAGTGAAATTTTTATATCCCATAAAGTAACTTATCTATATGGTATAATCACGGAAAAATGGCTCCATCATTTAAAAAATATTTACAATTCTAGTTCTGATCAGGAAAAAAATGTACAATACAGGAATTTAAAAAAATCTCGATTTAATAGCCGGAAATAATCTGCAACGTTATTTTTTTTAAAATCAATCATTTATATGTCCTGGTTTAAAAAATACAACGTAAAGTTTATCTTCAAAATCGTTACGTTTAAAAGCATTTAAAAAATATGAAATCTTTCAAATTAAAAAGGTCTTCGATAACAAAGTAGAATTTCATAATAAATAATTATGACATATTATTATATTTATTTCTAAATACTTTTTTTATTATATTTATGACAATTTTTGAGCAGTAAAAATTAAAATTTATTTGTTTTGATATCACGAATAACAAAAATATTATATTTTCAAAAAATGTAAATGTTTCGGAAAAGCTCGGTTTTCGAAAAAATATCAAAGAAGTAGTTGTTCTTAACTTTTTGTAAATTAAAGTATACACACTTCTTAAGGAATTTTCAAGGAATAATTTACACCTAATAATTTTTTATTTTGATCCCGCCAACCCCATTGTATTGTACCCGAAAAATACCCCAAACTATGGAAAATAGCAGTTTTATGTCAAATTCATGTTAAAGACGGTATTTTTCGCATGTTTTCAACATTAATTATTGTTATATGATAAGTGACAAGCTTCAAAGTATTTGAAACTAATTTTCAATTTTTAACACTTTTATTATTTGTTTATACAATTATTAATTTTCTAAACAATGTATTTTTATCCTGTAAATCGTGAAAAGTTATTATTTTTCGAGATAAATGTTTATCGATAAATGCAATTCATGAATGTTAAGAGTAATATATTTTTTAACATATTTTGTAGTTATATAAACAATTATTATTTTTTTAAACAATGTTTTCCCTGTAAATCGTGCAAAGTTATCTTTCTCTGGAATTAATGACACAATTAACGAATTTTGAGCCTAACATATTTCTTTAATGATGTTTGGAAATTATTTTAACAATTCATTTTTCCGCTAAGTCTTGAAAAGTTACTTCTTTCTGGAAATAATAACTCACTTGATGATCAATTTTTTGTGAAAGACAGTTTTCAATTATTTAAATTTTTTTGTTTTGAACATTTTTTCCATGTAAATCTTGAAAAGTTACTATTTTATGGAATAAATGACTAAGAGAATAAATTTTAAGAATTATATTTATGTGAAAAACAGTTTGCAGTTATTTAAATAATTAATAATCATTCACTTGCGCCTTTTTATAGGAAAGGTAGAGAAAATTCTAGTTTTTTGGAATTTATCATACTATGACGCTTATTCATCAGTAATTTCTTATGACAGAACTTATACCTTAATTTTTTAAACAATTTTTCAATAAGTGATATACTGTACAAAATTTGAACAAAATAAAATTTTCTTCATCTTTCCTATGGGAACGAGCGGATGATATTAACTGTTTGTCAATTGTGTGATTAATTCCAGAAAATACTAACGTTTCACAATTCCGTGAAAAAAATTATACATATAGAAATTGTTTAAACGATCGTAAAATATGTTAAACAAGAACTAATATTTTTCACATTTATGAACTAACAAAAAATATAAAAGTGCTATTTTGCATATTTTAGGGAATTTCCTGAACGCCATACTAGAGGGTTGGTGGGATCTAAAAAAAAAAATTATTGGTCAGAAATTATTCCTTGAAAATTTCTTAAGAAGTGACTAAACTTTAATTTTAAAAAAGTTGATTAAAAGTACTTTTTTCCATTCTTTCGAAAATCGAGCTTTTTTCGGACTTAAACCCGCATGTTAATTTCAAAAGCCCGGGTTCTCGGGTTAATGCTAACCGATTTGAAAAAAGGGAATTTCTATTACTGGAAAAAGAACACATGGGGGGTTAGGGGTCGTATACAAAAAATCTAAAGTCGAATATTTGGAACACCCTAATGTACTTGAAACAAGATATGTAAAAGAAACTGATTCTTAGGAAGGGGTGAACAACAAAAAATCATAGGGAACATACGTAGTGGATAAAATACATGCTGACTGGACTCGCTAAAATTTCGCTTTTTGGAGCCGCCCAAATAGAGAATTTAATGCACAATAACCTTGGCTTTGATGCGCTTATTACAATACACATAAAAATAAAAATCTCTGCAAAAGCGCAGTTTCCCGCAATACTGCATCCATTTTCTCGAAGTAGCGTTACAGCCAGAGGCATCCAGAATCCATCGAGTGGAATAATCGAAAGCTTGTTGCTGAAAGCATATAGAAGAGGGTCCTGGGGGTAGCTTCGATTTCTATGTACTTCCTGCACCTACAACTTTCCATATCTCGGGAAAGCAGTAATATCGACCAACTCGTAATTCGAGTTTGATCTCCACAGCCTCTCTAGTGGGTGAATTCATGCGAGAACGGTAATTCTCTTGTCAAAAAACGTCTGTGGGAAGCAATAAAGGAAGGAAAAGAGGAAAACATTAAGGAAGGAAGGAAGACGTGAAGGAGAGGAAAGAAAATAGAAGGAGAGGAAAGGATGAAGAATGGAAGGAAACGAGGACCTACCCTTTTACCGTCGTGCTGCGAAACGCGGCTGCTCAAGCCGCGAGCTACAACATTGTTTCCTTCTGGGCCCATTCTTCATCCCCTCACTCTTACCCTTCACCGCTCTTTCCTACTTCCCTATCGTCACGAACTTTCAACAGCATTTTCTTTCTCTTTCTACATTCCTATCTCTCTTTCTCTCACGCCCACTTCTCCCCTGCGGAAAATTTAAGGCCGAGTGCATTATCGGGTAATTTAGGGCGCGCGAGGGAGTCGGAATACGAGAGAGAGAGAAAGAGAGAGAGGAGAGAGAATGGGAATATGCAAGCACACCTGAAAACCGAAATGCTTTATCCCGTGGTGGGCCATTTCGATAACCATGACATACGTATCTGGTTGTAGCTTTCAACCCCTTTCCCCAAGCCCCTTTTCAAGCCCGTTGGTTGGTCACTCTGCAGGTGAAGTTGAATTGCGTGCATGCACAATGCAGGTGCACGACACTCACGATTCACAACTGCAATTGCAATTGGAGCAGCAAGTATACGCATGCTGGACATATTCTGAAATAATCTTTTGCGCGATCTCTTATCAAATTGGACGACCGACATAAAGTAGCATGAATCTAGAGGGAGGTCAAGAGCCGGGGAGCTTCGTGCCAGTCGTCTCACCTTTTTTTGAGGTCGTAATCGAGCTGTCTTACACGCGGTCCGTTGTTTTTATTACCCTCTGCGCTGCGTGCCACTGAGGCGTTTAATAAGGGAGGAAAAAGTCGCGATAAGCGACCCAGACATTGCACCTTTCTGACAATCGGTGCTACACTGGTTTGTGGTGAAAGAACACCCGGCATAATAAATCATGTGGCTCGATTCTTATTCAGACACCAGTTGGTACTGGTATTGATTTTAAAGGGAAGGAGTGATTCATTCTGGGGAAACAATTCTGAAATAAAGGGGTAAGACAACGTCTGTTGTTAGAAAATATATTTTAGCTATAACAACTAAATAATTTATGATTTTGAGCATTTAAAGAAATAATTTTCAAACTGACACATCTAGTCTGGAACAATTCTTAATTTTAAAATCAATGATGCAATTTTCCTTTCAAAAATTGATTATATTCACAAAAATTTTGAGGTTTCGTACAAGGGTCATTAATTATTATCCTCTGCCCTATGACATCTAAACTTTTAACCGCTTGACCTGTGATCCTTTATCTTTGAACTTTGCACCATCACTTTTTACCTCTGAAATTTGGTCTCTGAACTTTCGCTTCTGAACTTTGACCCCGTAGGGGCCATGCATAAATGACGTATTTTCTATAAAATTTTTAACCATATACCCTTCTTTGTTAGGGTCCGTAATTTTTTGAACCCCCCCACCCCCCACACATATCTTACGCGGTTAATTCTTGCTGTTTCTTATAAATTAACATTGTAGTTGAACTTTCAGACAATTATCTGAATTTTCAACAAGAAAATATGAAGTATTAACAAAAACTATGATAGTTGATATTTTAAGAAAAAAGAGATTTTTATTTTAAATCAAAAACAGCTAAATTAAACCAAAATTCTCAGAATTCTCAACAAAATAGTTGAATACTCAACCAAAAAAGATTCATTTTCATTCAAACAGTTGTATCATCAACTGAAAAATATTAAACTGCTACCAAAAGAGATCAATTTTTAAATAAAAAAGACGAATTTTCAACTAGGAAAGATTTTCTGTTGATGAAGAAAAAAAAATTTATCTAAAATATTGATTTTTTAAGTCAAACAGATGAGCTTCCCATAAAACAGTTGCATTTTTGACCAAAAAAGATTGAAAGTCTACGAAAATAGATTAATTTTCGAGTCAAAGAAAGGAATTTTCAACCAAAAAAGATTTTTCTTTTGATGAAGAAAAAAAAATTCCATCCAAAATGTTGAATTTTTAAGCCAAAAAGACGAGCTTTCCATGAAACAGTTGAATTTTTAACCAAATAGTTCAATTTTTATACTAAAAAAGATCAATTTTAAGCAAAGATAGAATAAATAAATTTTCATTAAAAAAATTAGTTTTCAATTAAAAACGAATTTTCTAGAAAACAGCTAAATTTTCTACCGAATTGTTGAACTTTCAAGTGAAAAAGACCAATTTTCTAAAAAACAGTTGCATTTTTTAGCCGAAAGTATGAATTTTTAACAAAGAAATTAATTTTTAACCAAAAAGTTGAATTTTCAACAAAATAGTTCAGTTATGAGTTTAATAAAATTAATTTTTAACAAAAAAAAGGACGAATTTTGAACATAGCACTTGCATTTCTAACCTAAATGATGAATTTTAAACGAAAAATGTAATTACTGATATATCAACTAAAAAATATTTTCATTTTAAATAAAAATAGTTGAGTTTAATAAAAAAAAATAAGAATTTTCCATAAAATACATTAATCTTCAACTTAAACAGATGAATTTTCAATCAAACAGTTGCATTTTTAACCAAAAAAGATAAAACCCCTACAAAAAGAGATTAATTTTTGAGTCAAAGAAACGAATTTCCAACCAAAAGAGATTTTGCTATTGATAAAAAAAAATGTCAACCAAAATGCTGAATTTTTAAGCCAAAAAGACGAGCTTTCCACAAAACACTTGATTTATAACGAAATGTTAAAATTTTTATACTAAAAAAGATCAATTTTAACCAAAGATAGAATAGATAAATTTTCATTAGAAAAATTAGTTTTCAATTGAAAAACGAATTTTCTCGAAAGCAGTTGAATTTTCTATCGAATTCTTGAACTTTTAAGTTAAAAAAAAAGAACTTTCTGCAAAACGGTTGAATTTTTGAGCCAAAAGTATGAATTTTCAACAAATAAGTTAATTTTTAACCGAAAAGTTAAATAATCAACAAAATATTTCAATTATCAGTTTGAAATAATTAATTTTTAACCATAAAAAAAGATCAATTTTCAACACAGCAGTCGAATTTTCAGCCTAAGAGATGAATTTTCAACGAAAAATGTAATTGTTGATATTTCAACCAAAAAATATTTTAATTTTAAATAAAAAAAGTTTAATTTAACCAAAAAAGACCAAATTTCACGCTTAAGGAGGTCATTAAAATTCTGATTTTAAATTAAAAAGAAATTTAATTTACTTGAGGCTTTGTCAGCCTGTATACTATAATATATTAATGTAGTCTTTAATCCATTATTCATTTCTTATAAAACAGTAACTTCCGGTTATTAAATTATTTTCTAATATATATTTAATAATTACAATTCTAGTTATTACAACTTTTCTTTTTTGTAAAAACCTACACTCCTGTTTCTTATCTCGCGTCGTTTAACTGAAAATTTTATTTTTTGTTGTCAATAGCAATTTCGATGTTCAAAATAAAAATCGTAAGTTCTATCAGAAAAAGATTTAGGACTGACAGTTTTTTTGCCATTTCTTTCTTCAATTTCCAGGAATCCTACAAACTGTTCAAAGGGTTAGGGTCGTTACGATCAGTCGGTAGATAGAGGGAAGTAAAGGACTAGGGTAGAGTTCGACGAGGATTTGTTGGGGGCTACTTGACCTAGTCTTCGTGACTGGCACTGTCAGTCATGTCAGTTAATGATTGACCTTTGACGAGCTCTGTTCTAACATAATATACCAGCTCTATCCGGAAATTATCTTTGTGCTCTAACTTTGTACCTAGTTGTGCTATTGTCAAAAACAGGTATTTACCAGTTAGGAGGGCCACAAACTTGGCCATTCATTTTCGGAAATCATCGCTATGATTCGGAAAATTTAACTGCCAAAACACCTTAAAATGTGAAAAGAGTGTGATTGTAAATTGGTGACTGAATCCTTCACCACGGTATCGCACCTGCCCATTCATCGCAGCTTATTCAGCAATTTCTGGTGAAACACACTCTTACACAACTTTGGCATCTCCCATACAGTCTTGAGCTGGCTCTCCGTGATTTCTGGCTGTTTTCCAAATTGAAGTATCCTCTGAAAGGAAAACGATTTCAAGACGCAGAGAAAATAAAATAGAATGCGGCGAAACATCTCTCAGCTATTGCGAAAGGTGACTTTGGAGAGTGCTTTCGAAAGTGGAAGGATTGCTGGAAGAAGGTTCTGGCTTCCAAAGGGGAGTCTCTTGCAGGGGATATCACTTTCCGGACATACCTCGTAACGATAAACAAAATTAAAAGTGACTTCAGCTTGCCCCCATCGACGGTAATATTAAAAGTTTTAAATGGGAAAATATGACAATAAATAAATGGAAACTAGTTCAGAGGATGAACGTTTTGTGCAAAATGTTACTCTGCCTCTTTCAGAGGCGTATCGTTCGACATGTCCGAGGGAACGATAAATATTGTCTCGCGAGCTAGGTACTCTTAACACTTTTGTCTCACGTCAAGCGCAGGACACTTATTTCGTTCTCCAGAGGGGTCGAGGCTAGAGGCACATACCTAGTTCAGAGAGAATAAATAACAGACCGTGAAAATAAGAGGCGGAGATCATATGAGGAAGGTGACAGAAGGCGAACTGAATATGTCTCTGCAGTCGTGTAGAAAGCCAGTTTATCTGGATGTAATTTTCCATGTCCGGAAGGTCGTGTCAAGTCAACTTTATAGAATATTCTCTGGATCAGTATTACGGATTTTTCAATTGCGTAATTTACTATTAAATAAGAAAATGACACATATCTTACTGAAAGATTAGACTGGATCTTGAAATCTAGTTACTTATATTTTCATATGATCGAATCCATTTAAAATCAGGCTGGTTCTAAACTTCAAGGGAAAAAAATATTTTCCACGAAGCTAACAGTAATTTAGTTTTGACGTCTCTTTGTACAAAAAAAAACGAATTTGTTATTTAAACTTCTACAGTTTTTGAGATGAATCAAACATGACAATTTCATTTTTGATTTCTGGTAAGTTTTAGCATCCTCTTTCGCAAACCTTTGGAAAATTTAAAATATGGTCAAAATGAACAAAGGGCGACGATTTCTTTGAAAATATGTAAAGTCGGTTTTAACGAAAATCCCACTGCTTCAAACGATTTTTGTGGCTAGGAGAATTTTTCCCATAAAACCTATCAAACATAACACCAAATTTTCTTGCTTGTTGTTATTCCTCTTTTAGATTTTTCAACAATGGCTGCATTAAAAATAATGGGACAGTCTTGAATTTTAAATCTATGGCTGCTAATTAATAATTTATAAAAAGGAATAAAATACTTTTAGGTTAGATCGTGAAAATTGTTCAGTTTAAAGCTTAAATCGTTCAAAATTGTATGATTGAAAACAAAAACCCTTTATATGTGTAGAAATATAAATAAAAAACTTTTAAAATCAAATAATTTGAAATAAGGGCATTCCAAATTATCATTTTTAGTTATGTGACAATTAAAACTTAAACAAATTTATCAATTAATTATCATAAATTCAGATATTATTACCCGGCCCGTTTCAAATCGAAATTCTTAATATTTGATTAATTTTCAGTGCTTCATTTTAAATCAGTCGAATTTTAATTGCCCTATTTTTAAGATTATTCAATTTTTAAGATTCCAGTTTTTAATTAACTCGGTGGTTACAATTAGTATCAAATGATTTCATGTGGAAAGAACTCTTTAACAAAATTGTACAATTTTAGATGGTCTCTATTTAAAGATTGTCTCATTTTGAAAGCTCCGGATTGAAATACACTATGGACGGATATTATCGGACTACTAACCGGGTAAATTATTGAAAATCAACCTTGATTTTAATAGGTGATATTGCCGTCCAGAGTATAGATAAAAATATTTTTGAAGAACCGTTGGCCAAATTATTAAATTCTGCAGTAAATAAACCCTAGTTTAAGTGATTTGGCCTCGTGACTATTGAATCATCACGGGAGAAAAACAAAAATAAAATGTCAATCTTCACGGAATTTTCTACTTCAACTTCAACTCTTGGTAGGAGCTACAAAAATGAAATTATTATCTTCATATTTTAAAAAGTGATCTTTAGTATTTTCCCCTTCATTCCAGTGGTTACATATTGGGAATCTTCGACTAGAGCTTACTTGACGCAGAACTTAATAATATTTCCAAAAAGTTTAGAAAAATGATGCTATTTACATTCTTGACGGCACTATCGCCTTTCAAAATCAAGCCTAATTGTTAATAGGTCACCTGGTTAGTGGTGCGATATTATTATGAGTTGGTAGTGTACCTTCTTTTCGCAGTTTTTTTTTCTAGTAAAAATCGGAATTTTCTTTTTGTCTTTCTCACGTGATAAATCAGTACCAACAATGCCAATTTACTTCAGTTACGGCTCATTTAATGCAGAATTTAGTAACTTTTCCAACCGAGTTTAAAAACTATTTTGATCTATATGCAAGACAGCACTATCGCGTTTCAAAATCAAGGCTAATTGTCAATAGGTCACCTGGTTAGTGGTGCGATATTATCAGTTGGCAGCGTACCTTCTTTTTGCATTTTTTTTTTAGTGAAAATCGGAATTTTATTTTTGTTTTTCTCTTTCTCACATGATAATTCAATACCTACCAGGCCAAGTTACTTTAACTAGGGCTCATTTAATGCAGAATTTAGGAACGTTTTCAACCGGGTTTTAAAATATTTTTATCTATATACAGAACGGCACTATCGCCTTTCAAAATCAAGGCTAATTCACGGTGATCGTCTGAGGTCTTTAGGTTTGTCTTGACTGACGAAAAATTGTAAGTAGGCTGTTCTATTGTTTTTGACGCGTAGAATCCGAAAATGAAGGTCTTAAAATCGTAGCTGCTCCCCTTTCCAAGATATAGTCGAAAAATGCTATTTTTTATTATTTTTATTAAAAATGCTGCATTAAAATGAAAAAATTAAGTTTACTGTGTAATTCTGACAAAAATAGTAATAATTTTTATTACATAATAATATATGCAATGAGTACTGTTTAGAAACTAGATAACTGTACGTGATTGCCGACGGACATGTATTATAAATTATCTATCTATCTTTTTTCTATATTATAAGCCATTTCTACCCTGATATATTATAAACTATCAGTAATAGTAATAATCAATTTCTCGAAGTTGTTGAAAGATATGTATCGAAGCGAGATTTTAGAATTTGAGACTGGACACAATAATGATAAAAAGAAATTGCCTGTTGTTTTTGCAAATACTGAAGAATTATTAAATCATGTAGTAGAAAAGCGAAATATTGTCGGCGATTACCGTGTTAAAATAATGGCTGATAATGGGCAAGGCTTTTTTAAAATTTGCATGTCTGTGATAGCTAATATATCAACAGATCTTCCATTGGAAAAAAGAAAAAAAGTAGTTCATCACGAAACAAACATTTATTGGGCCAGAGATAAAAGAATTATATGCAAATATGAAAATTCTCTTTGATTTATTTAAAACTAATAATATTTCACTTAAATTTACGTCATATTTCAAAGTTTTATTAATTGTAAATGGTCAATAAACAGCGACAGCGACATTTCCGTGTCCTTATTGTTTTTATAGTTCATCAGTCATGAGAGACAATGAAGAAGCAATTTATAATACTGATAGAGACAAACATTATGAATTGAAAACATATGCTTGGACGAGAAAGAGCACTACACTGGCCTATGAAACTGAAAGTAGTATCAAAAAATTATCATGGTGAAATATTTGAAGGAAATGCATGCAGAAAATTGCTGAAAGAACCCGATGAATTACTGGATCCTAATATTTGTAAAGATGTGGGTCATTTTTTTTGATACCTTACGTAACTGAATTTAAGGCGATTAACAAAATAGTTGGTTTCTGCTTTTCTACAAAAAAAAATTGACAATATTAATCACCTAGACAATGTGCTTGAAGAACTAGCAAAGGCAGTAATGGCAACAGACATCTCGACCACATTGAAACTACATGTTTTTTTTGTGCATCGTAAAGATTGTTGAACATTTTTCGAACATTCAGAAGGTTTCGGACTATGGTCAGAACAAGCTAGAGAATCGGCACACAGAATTTGTAAGATTTTGGGAGAAAAATAAATATTTTTGAAAAGGGGAGCAGCTACCATTTTGGGACCTTCATTTTCGGATTCTACGGGTCAAAAACAATAGAATAGCCTACTCAGAATTTTTCGTCAGTCAAGACAAACCTAAGGACTTCAGAAAATCACCGTGAATTGTTAATAGGTCACCTGGTTAGTGGTGCGATATTATCAGTTGGTAGTATATACTCCTTTTCCCTATGCAAAAATGGAATATTTTCTCGCCTGCATCTCAAAAGCGTTCAGAAACAAAATATTTCTCTTGCATTATAAACGTGTTTGTACAACATAAATTCACCCTTACGGTTGGGCAAGTGTGTTTCTCAGCGATTCGAATAATCGTTGGCTGTCGCAGTTGCGCGACCGTGAAAATGTCAAGTGCATCTGTAGGTAATACATATAAAAGGGATGCATTTGAAATAGTCTACTGGCAGAAAGATAAGAAAATATCACGTTCGTTTCATAAACACTCTTCTCTTCTTTATCCAGTTTTGCTTTTTCATGGTATCACTCTCCTTGGTATAAATGTTACTTCTTCAAGGCATTTTCAAAACTTATAATTTACATATGTGTAGGAGGAGCGAGAAATATAGGTCAGTCTATGAAACTTGGAGCAGTTTTATGCCCTCTGGTTTAATATTCTGAGAAAGTTCAGGTTAAAGTTGGACTTCGTCAAGTTGGAATTACTTTCTCTTGCCAAAAAGTTAAGGAAGTGGAATTAATTAGATTAATAACTGATCGGAATCGAGTCTTAATTTTTGCTCAATTTTAAGTGATTTACTGGAAGCACTTCACAGTAAAAACTCTGGGATAAATTTTGTTGCAGCTAATTTCAAGATGGGATTCTACCTCGCTCGGAGTTGGGATACGAAACTATTGTCTATTGTTTATGCCACAAATTTTTCAAAAGAATTGACAGCAGTTGACGTTTCGTATCCCAAGTCTAAGGGTCTTGTGTAGTGGCAACATTCACAAAAATTAAAAAAAAAACAACAACAACCAAAAATTAGCCTTGGTAGTCCATAGCTAATTTTTGTTGCAGGGAATTGGTACCCTTAAATTGGCGTTAGATTCACACTTTGTTTGTTCTGTGTTCAATAAAAAATGTCTGAAATTTTAAATTGCGCAATTTTTCACTTGAGTTAATTAATTTAAATAAAATAATGAGGATGGCTGGGAAGCCTTATATCCAAAACTCTTTTATAAATAGAATAAAGTAATTTTTAATTTAAATTCATAAATTTGATTTAATATTCTCAAGGTTGTCACAGCCTAATTTACTTTTAAAAAGGTGTCATATGTAAACCGAAGAAGTGACCAAAATTTACTAATTCCTAACTTAAAAAGGGACTAAAAGTAACCGAACAATTGGAATGAATTTAGAGGAATCAGAAGAATTTGATTATATTCCTAAAAAATCTAGGTGAATTTAAAAAAAAATCATGTGAATTGAATACAATTAAAGAATATGAAAAATTCATTGAATTCAGTAAGTTTGGAATAGTAGAATTAGGTGAATTTAGACAAATTCAAATGAATTACACAAATTCGAGAGAATTCAAATGAATTTGAAAAAATATAAAATTATTCAATATCATCCGAAATTCTATGAAAATCTTTACAACCGGATGGACATTTGTATTAAATCCCTTAAAGGCATAAAAATCCTTGAAAATCCCTTGAGATTTGTTAATTTTTTTCAAATGCCTTAGAATCTTTTAAAATAGCCAAAAACATGTCAAAACCTTTGAAATCCCTTCAAATTATTGCAATCAATATAAAATTCTCTAGACTCTTTTAAAATCCCTATAATACTTAAAATCCTTTGCAATCTTTTGAAATCCGTTGCAATTTTTTGAAGCTCTTGAAAATGCCTGGGGATAATTTAAAATTCCCTAAAATATTTGAAATTATTTAAAATCTTTTTCAACTAAAACCAATTTAAGATTCCTTGGAATCTGTTAAGATACCTAGAAATATTTCAAATCCTTCAAATTTTTTTGAAATTCCTGAAAATTTTTTAAAGCTACTGAAATCTTTTGGAATGAAACAAAAACTAATATTTTTCAAATCCTTTCAAATCCCTTGAAACTTTTTAAGGCTTCTAAAAATTCCCTAGGATTTTTAAAAATGCCCTAAAATCTCTAAATCCTTTTGGAATCACTTGAAATTATTGAAATCTATTTAAAATACCGTAAGCTATTTAAATTATTTTGAAATTTTCTAAACTCTTAAAAGTTCCTTGAAATTCTTAAACCTACCCTAAAATCTATAGCATTTTTTGAAGTCCCTTCGAACCATTGAAATCAATTGAAAATTTCTTGGAATCTTTTGACATATCCTAAAATCATTAACATTCCTTCAGATAGAAATTTATTAAAATACCTTGAGAGCTTTTGAAATCTCGTAAAATCATTGAAATCCTCAGAAATCTGATAAGATCCCTTGGAATCTTTAAAAATATTATGAAACCCTATTGGTCCGACAAAATTGTTCCATATCTTGAAAAATTCTAGGAAATTCTTTAAAACCCCGTGACAAATTGCCTAAGTCTCATAAAATCATATAAATCCTTGGAAATTCCTTGAAAATTTATAAATCACTTGAAAATTCTTTGGAATCTTTTAAGATACCCTGAAATATTTTTCATCCTTAAAAACTTTCAAAATTCCTTAAAATGTTTTGAAATCCTTTAAGAAATTTTAAAACTCTTGGGAATTCCTTGGCATTTTTCAAACTTCTCTAAAATATTGATAATACCCTGAGGTCTTTGAAAGCCTTTGAAATCCTCTTAAGTTATTAAAATATGTTCAAAATGTATTGGAATCTTATAAAATACCCGGACATATTTTTAAATTATTGAAGAAAATTCAGAAATAGATATAAGCCACAATTAAATAGTGGTTAAACCGTGGGATAATTTATTCAAAGAAAAGTGACTAAAGTGATATTTTTATTCGAAAAGGAATATGGTAACTTAATCTTAAAATATTAATGTAGTGAAAACCTTTTCCGGTTTTTTTAAGTTTTTATTTAAAAGAAAACTTTTTTAATTTCCGTTAATTAATACTAAGAACAACGCCTTGAAAAGGACTCGGATACGAGTCGAAACATGTCTGCAATTTTTAAATAAAACCATCAAAAACCGGAAAAGGCCTTCACTACATTAATATTCCAAGATACCGGAAAAAATTAAAACATTTATCTTAAAATATTATTCAAAAAGGCGACATGCCAATTTTCCCCTCGTCTTATAGTCTCGCCTCGTCTCGAATATTGCCTCGAATCTCCTCTCGAACCTTGCCTCCAATCTCGTCTCGAATCTCGTCTCAAGTTTTGTCTTGAGTATCCTCTTGAGTCTCATGAAAAAAGTAAGACGGACGGACACTAGACAGAAATTAGAAGGGTTTCTGCTGGAGACTACGAAACCTTAAAAAGTGACTATAAAGCTTTTCGCAAAAAGGGTGACTAAAAGTGACTATGTGAGAGACCTGATTATTTCTGACAGTTTACACTTGAAGTGCTTCTCACACAAATTTACTGACTTTTGCATTTTTTCAAAATCCCTGACTTTCCCTGACCAGAATTCTGGATCAAAGAGAAATTAGGAATGAATTTCCTCAGATTCTTTTTTGAATGAATGGGCTCTATTAGATGAAAGAGAGATCTAAAAAATCTAAAGCTTGCACTTGAAGTAGATACAAAGAAGAGGGGTTTATTGCTGAAGCAACTAACATATTGGACAAGAGGATAGAAACCTGATGCGCATTACTTGATGTGGTTCAAGTGAAATTTTAATATTTCCTCTTCAGTGAAAAACCTTCAGTCGAGTGTGGTGGCGTAAAGAAGCTTTTGTACGAAGCACTGAACGAGTGCATTCGATGCACCGTCGACCCGTCGACCCTCGTCACGTTGGCAAAGGCTCTTTTCACACGCGCGTAAAGCTCTAGCGTCTTCTTTCCAACATAACATATGTACATATATAGTATAGAGAAAAACGAGAGAAAGAGAGGAAATCTTCGGCAAATTGCTCACCAAAACAATCTATTCAGACAAATTTGGGTCAAGCGAACGAAAAGAGGTTTTTTTCAGAAGCGGGTTTAAAGACTTAATTAGTATCAGTTAAAAACTTGAGTAAAAAATTCATTAAAATTTCAGACTTCACAGCCCCAAATGCTCTGAAAACGGGGCAAATAGGGTCATTTTTCATGAAAATAGGAGAATAAATTCTTGTAAATAAAATTAATGTATTGGTGCCATATTAAGTTCAACATGAAAGGCTTAAAATTTTAAGTCAAAATATATTGTATTTTCATCAAAATAGTCGAATTTTTGACCAAAAGAAATGGATTTTCAACCCAAAGATGAATTTTAAATAAGAATTCAGTTTTCATGTTAAAAATTGATTGGTTTAGAAAACAGTTGACTTTTAAACCCAACAGGGCGAATTTTCAACAAATTAACCAAATAGATGGAATTTCAATCAAAAGAGACGAATTTTCAACAAACTAGTTGAATTTTTACTGAAATAGTTGAATTTTCGAAAAAAGTAGAAATTCCTATATTACATTTTTAAGTAAGTAGTTCAATTTTCAAGTCAACTTTTGAACAAAAGTGACGAATTAAAAAAAAAATTTACATTTTATGAAAGCTAGTTAAATTTTTAACAAAAAAGTTAATTTTCAACCATGAAAGATGAATTTTGAACCAAGATAGTTAAATTTTTAATCGAAAAAGATAACTTTTCTGCTATGAAAGATGAATTTCTAAAACAAAATAAATTTTCAACCAAACATTTTAACCAAATAGCTTACCTTTTAATCAAAAGTAACGAATTTTCAGTATAAAGTTCGGTTTTTAACCAAATTGTTGAATTTTCATACCAGAAGGACAATTTTTGTTAAAGACATTTAAATCATTCCAATAAAGTAAATTTTCAACCAAATTGTCAAATAAATCAGATTTAATTTCAACAAAAAACACTTGAATTTCCCACTAAATTGTTGAATTTTCAAACCAGA
>CAKNWT010278414.1:0-10800 GCA_932066315.1 Andricus coriarius | reverse complement strand
TTTTCTCTCTTCGATAAACAATTTTTTCTATTACAAAATTATGAATATTGTATTTAGACTCGAATATGGTAGTTTCACTCCCACGATTCGAGCTAGTGGGGCGGAGATGTCACGTCGTGACTTACTTAGCTCAGATCCTTTTTATCTCTCTAACCATTTTAGGAAAAGTGAATCTAATATGTAAGATCACTTTTAGAATAGGGTCAGAATAGGCGGAACCACCGACAAATTTTAGCAAATCATAATTAAGCATTTTTAATCCCTTCATTTAAAAGGCGGAGACACATATGGGAAAATATCATGTCATCCCACGAATTATGTTAAACCTTGAAATGTTTCCTGGAAATCGTACACTAAACTAAAAAGTGGCACGCGTAATCAATATAGAGGCGGAGACACACACAAGACGTCCGCCCCTCGGAATCTGTCAAACCTCGAGATGCTTCCTAGAAATCGTCAACAGCCTGACAAATATATTTTTTATGACACATGCATGATTTCAGCCCTTTTCGATGCCTATGAAGCGGGGCTAAAGCTCTACTTTTTACTCCCTAGGGAGTAAAAAGTACTTTTTACTCCCTAGGGACTGAAAAGTGATGTCAGAGGTGAACAATGAAAATTATATGTCTATGAGCCCGCATTTTACTATTATCAGCCCATTCACCGTAAAAACTGTGAGGAAATTTTGGTTGCACATAATAGAATTTTGCGGTTATTTATGGAAAGTTACCATATACTGATCGAATTACCTTAAATTACCGAAAATTTTCAGAAATTTTCAGAAATTTATGGAAATTTTTAAAAATGAATTTTGGGTAATTTAGGGTAGTTTACTATATTTACTTTGTAAAATTACCATAAATTACCGAAAATTTCCATAAATTTCCGAGAATTTATGGAAATTTGTTCAATGAATTTTGGGTAATTTACCATATTTACCGGTAAAATTACCATTAATGACCAAAAATTTTCATAAATTTCCGGAAATTTATGGAAATTTTTAAAAATGAATATTGGGTGAATCATGGTAATTTACCATATTTACCGGTAAAATTACCATAAATTACCAAAAATTTGCATAAATTTCCGGAAATTTATGGAATTGTTAAAAAATGAATTTTGGGTAATTTATGGTAATTTGCCATATTTGCCGGTAAAATTACCATAAATGACCAAAAATTTTCATAAATTTCCGGAAATTTATGAAAATGAATATTGTGTAATTTATGGTTATTTTTCATATTTACCGGTAAAATTTCCATAAATGACCGAAAATGTACATGAATTTCCGGAAATTTATTTATTGAATTTTTGATAATTTGTAATAAGTTAATATAAATTGTATGATTCTTTATTCAAAATCTAATATGGACTCAAGTCATGACTGTATTTCATGAAATAACTGAAAAGCCCCTCTTCTCCCCCTAGGTGCATAATATGTGACGTGCGCCGAAGAAAGGGGGCTTATTCTGAAAAAATCGAAATCGAGGTTTTTACCCCTTTCGATAGTTTTTGAGTTGCTCCTTTTAATGAAACCGTCGACAAAAAATTCCGAGCAAGAGTAGAATTCACCGTCGCACTTACGCCTTCCAAATATCAATTCATTATTTTAACTATATTGCAAATCTTAAATATTCTTATAAATTGTAACCTGTTTGAAGGGAATTAAATAAACTTCATTGTGGTATGTAAAATTTGGATTCACCACCGATCATTTGGCCTTTCCTGTTCCCTTAGTGCAGAGCCTTAGCTCTGCAGATAAAACAGGGGAGTAAAATTAAATATAGTATAGACCTGTTACGACCCTTAGAACGTAACATTACGGTGTATGAAAAAATATGAGAAATGTAACTTTCATGTAATTTAATTAAAAATCATGGTCTTTGAAACATGTTTGAGTAAAAATTCAAAATAATTTTATCACGGTTCCGTTCCAGGACACCAAATATGGCAAGGGCGGCAAAAAATGTCTGTATGTTGTATGGGGTAGCGTGAAGGAGTGAACGTGGAGGGGCTAAAAACAATGCTTAAACTAACTTTTTGTCATTATTCCAAATTTTTTTTAAATTATGATACCTTAGGGTACGTTCTGCTTTAGTAGTTATTTTTTATTTTTTATCCATTATTCTTAAATAAATTCCTAAATATTATAAACAATATAATCGTTCAAAAAATGACCTTTTTAAAAAAATTAGAAATACACCTGGAGATATTGCCGAGATGAATCGAAGGGCATCTTACTTCACTTTTTCGATAGGACTTATAGTTTCATTTATAATGAAGGATCAATATTCAAATCTATATGCTGCATGGCGTAGCGTGAAGGAGTGAACGTGGAGGGGGTAAAAACAATAGATAACTTATTAATTATTGATAAGTGAATGTTCTGGCAGCTTGTATAATTATTTTCCCTTGTATTAGTATATGTTTTGGTAATATTTTTGTCGCTAAACTTGAAAAATCTGGAAAATTGTTAATGACAATGTAATTGTTTAAATAATTTGTATATTGCAAAAATGAAAAAACGCCTAAAGATATGATAGTGAGATATCTCCCTATATGTTCAAAATTTATTTACGACTAAAAATTTTGTTTATATCAATGGCGCAATGTGTGCTCTTTTCAGTTTTTCGATAGGACTAATACTTTGTTTTAAATTCAAGGTACAAATTTCAAATCTATATGCATAGCTAACTTCTGGGTCGTAAAATCGAACAGAGTCTGTCTTTCTTATTCTTCCATATTTGTTTTGTCCGGCTACTTTTCCGGCCAATCTAGACGAATAGGTTTGGGACTTTTCCCGACCCTTATCCAAGGTAGCAGACTTTCCTGGATGGGCTACTTGCGTTTACCTGCAAGCGTACCCTTTCTTTGTCATGAGATTAACACCGGTTACACAAACAGAAATGATGAAAACATGACCTAATGAAAGTATGTGCATAAATTCAAATATGTGCTTCAACGTAGTAAATATGAACATTAGGGTGGTCCAATATACGCTTTTGACCTTAGTGGGCAAGCCCCCCACCCCCCTAATAAGTTTCCATTTCCGGAGAAAGAAAATATCTTTTTTTTCGAAATTGGAATATTAACACGTGCCACCGGGCACTTCAAAATCCCATTTAATTAACATCGGGAAATTTTGAATTTTCGAAAATTTGAACTCATACTTCAGGGTTAGATCGAAACGTGCCAAGTTTTTTAGGGATTGAAGAGGAGTACCAATGAAATAAAACCATACTAATAACTTTCATTTTCAACCAACCCTTATCCCCTCACAGCGCCCCAAATATGACCCAAAAATCAAAAAACTACATTTTTACGTATTATTGTTACTTTCTAGCAATTTCCGTCGTCTTTTTCATACAAATAATTACTAATGGACAATTTAAGTATTTCCCATTACTCTTTAAACTATGTTTTATTTTTTAAACAAATGTAACTTATTTAAACAATCATTTATTCCCAAAAAATGTAAAGAATAATAGTATTTTCTGATTGAAATGTAATAGTTTGTCATTGCTTGAAAAAAGTAAATTTTTCAAAAACCATTATGTAATTATTTAAACAATTACTTATTGTTTATTCTCAACATTTCTAAAAATTCACCCAGAGATGTCCAGATTTTTCTCAAATTCGTATCCTATGCTACTTTTTGTTGAATTATTATATAATTTTGATACACATCTTTTGATGTTTAATAAATTGCTATTTGTTTAAACAATTTTGATTTGCTTAAGCTTTTTTTTCGACAACTTCAAAAAAAGGGAAATGAAATGAAATACATATAATTATTTTTCTGACTGTATAGTGTATAGAAAGAATATATTAACCATTTGTTAATTGTTCAAACAAATATAATTTGTTTGAACAAATATTTTTCCAACAATATTTTTCCAAAAATATTTTTCAAATTGTATATTCTGAATTAAACATATTACTGCATGGTCTTGAGGAGTAGTAAATTCGGTTTAAAACATCGTGGCATTCTTTAAACAATATTTAGTACTTCAAAAATATGAAGAAAGCAATACAAAATACACTTTTACAATTTTAATTTTATTGTGACTTTTATGATTCATTAAATGATGCGCCAAAAAAGATGTAAACCATCTATACTCAATTTGGAGGTAACTTGAAGAAAAAAAACAATAATTAATTGTATGAACAATAACGTAAAGTTCTTAGCAGAATGTATTACTCCTCGAAATCATTCAATATTATGTTTAATTCAGAAAATATGATTTTAAAAATATTTTTGGAAAAGTAATTTTATTTCATTTCTTTTTTTAAAAGTTTTTGAAAGAAAACTGCTTAAGCGAATGAAAATTGTTTAAACACATAGAAATTTATTAAACATTAAATGATATGTATAAAAATTATATAATTATTCAGCAAAAAGTAGCATAGGGTACCAATTTCAGAAAAAAACTGGACATATCTGGGTCAATTTTTAGAAATGTTGAGAATAAACTAAAAGTAATTGTTTAAATAATTACATAATATTTTTTTTAAATTCACTTCTCCAAACAATGACAAACTATTACATCTCAATCAGAAAATACGATTATTCTTGACATTTTTTGCGAATAAATAATTGTTTAAATAAGTTAAATTTGCTTAAACAATTGAAAGTTGCTTAAAGAGTCATAGAAAATATTTAAGTTGTCTATTAGTAATTATTTGTATGATAAAGACGACGGCAATTGCCAAAAAGTAACAATAACCAAAACAATGACCAAAAAACGGTTTTTGACCATAAAATCAGATCTTAGGGGCGTATGAGAAATTTCGCATATGACACATATTCAGAAAGGTACCTAAAAAATTCATTTTTGTCCTGGAAAACTTGGAAAAGTCCTGAAATTTTTGTTCGCAGAAACGCTAGACACCCCTGTGTTTGTTTTGCAAGTATTTTTCTTATATTCAGTATTTTAGCTATGGTTAAGGTCATAAAAACTAGATTTACTATCTCACCTGGAAATTATCGTGTGACAACAAACAACGTCACCTTCCAGAGGTGCGTCTTTCAGGGCGATATGCCTCTGGCAAAGGCAAACTTCAAATTGCCATAAATATCGTCGCGAAGTACATAGGAGAGATTGGGATGGACTTCGGATTGGATGAATGTGCCAAAATTCATCTGCAGAACGGAAAGATTGTTGGCGTTCCCGAGGACCCTGAGCTTGTGGATATAAGTGTTAATAGACATCTTAACACTGGAGAGACCTGTACATACCTGGGCGTTCCCCAAAGCCACATTCAGGACGTAGCATCAGTAAAGGAGGCTCTCCGAAGCAGTTACAAGCATCTTCTTCGACAGATTTGGTCTTCCAATCAGTCAGCGCTGAACAAGATATCTGCGACTAACATGCTTGCAGTCCTGGTTCTGCTCTACTCGCTTGGGGTGGTTCAATGGACGAAGAACGAGCTTAAGGCTTGATGTCACCACACGTAAGTTCATGCATATGCATAAAAGCTTGCATATCAATTCGTCAGTTCCGCGATTTTACATTTCACGCCGTCAAGGCGGACGCGGACTTTTGAATCTTCAGTGTCTTCATAACCGAATTGTTCTAAGTACAGCTTATATCGTAGCCAATGGCAGAGATCCTCTCCTAAAAATGGTCAGGAACCACGAGATGATTGGCGCAGGTTCGTTCCTTTACAAAGCCGCGGAGCAAGCGGCCGAGACCCTTGGCCTGAATTTTAATATCAGAAGTGAGGAAAGTGCATTAGTCCATCTAGATGCTTTACTTCCCAAAGCCGAAGTGAAGAAAGCAGAAGTTGAATATCAAGAGCTACTCGACAAGAAAATGCACGGAAATTTTCACAGAAATGTAGAAAAACCGTCCTTGTCGAAGGACCAAACTTTTGCTTTCCTCAGATCATCAGCGCCTAATGCAGGTACAGAGGGTTTCATTTTCGCATGCCATGGCGGTGTCATTTCCACCTTAGCATACCGTGACACCGCATTTTATGTCAAGAAGTTCCCAGCAATAGACGTAGAGCGTGAAATGCACACGCTGAGTACCTGGAACACATACTATTAGTATGTCCCACCACGCAGGAACGACGTACATCTACAGACTACATCTACGCTCTTGGAGGTGCCAAGGTTTCACTGGTTAATAGCCTGAAAAGCATCCCTGCGTGTCAAGAAAATGCCAAGACACTTGCGCGGAAAATGCAGAAGGCGGTCGTCCTTGGGTCGCGCCGTGTCCTCAGGGTGCACGAGACTTTTGCCAGATCATCGTATTGAATTCGTCGCAGACTGTAATCACCTATCTCACGGTCGTGATACGTGGTTGCAGCTGAAATTTTACCGCGATTTCGCTGGAAGCGGGTGCAATTTTTCAGATTAGCACCTGCTCCTAGCGAAATCCTGCGGTTGTCCTTATGACAAACTTTTAACTATATATATATATATATATATAAATAAAAAATAAGGTTAAAGGACCACTGCAGGGTCTCACTAGGAGCAACTGCCACCTAAAAATGACACTGGCTCTTTCTCCATCGCAGTGATGTTGTATTCGGACGGGGCTGAGAATTCGATCACGAATATAGTTCGTTCCTCGAAGTCTTGGAGAACAATGTCAGGCCTCGAGTGTGCAACGGAGACTGCTGTCCGAAAATCGTAGTTCCAGAAAATTTGGCAATTCTCGTTTTGGACAATAGACTCTATCAACCTTGGAGCGTTCGGCAGGGCAACGTCGCGGCCAACACCGTAAGAGCGACAAAGATGGTAATAAAGCACTCTTAGGGCCGCATTTTGTTTGCAAATGTGAGACGTTTCTGCGTGGGTGGGACATCCTTATAGTATGTGTTCCAGGTACTCAGCGTGTGCATGACACGTTCTACACCTATCGCTGGGAACTTCTTGACATAAAATGCGGTGTCACGGTATGCCAAGGTGCAAATGACACCGTCCTGGTATGCGAAAATGAAACCCTCTGTACCCGAATTAAGCCCTGATGATCTGAGGAAAAGCAAAAGTTTGCTCCTTCGACAAGGATGGTTTTTCTACATTTCTGTGAAAATTTCCGTGCATTTTCTTTTTGACTAGCTCTTGATGGAATTTTGGACCTTCCGCTTTCTTCACTTCGGCTTTCAGAAGTGAAGCATCTAGATGGAGTAATGCACTTTCCTCACGTCTGATGTTAAAATTCAGGCCAAGGGTATCTGCCGCTTGCGCCGCGGCTTTGTAAGGGAACGCTCCTTCGCCAATCATCTCGTGGTTCTTGACCATTTTTATGAGAGGATCTCTGCCATTGGCTACGATATAAGTTGTACTTAGAACCGTTCGGTTATGAAGAAACTGGAGATTTAGATGTGCGAGTCCGCCTTCATGGCGTGAGGTGTATAATCGCGGGACAGATGAATTGATATGCAAGCTTTTATGCATATGCATGATCTTACGTGTGGTGACATCAAGGGCCTTAAGCTCGTTCTTCGTCCATCGAAAGAAACCAAACGAGTAGAGTAGAACCGGGACGGCAAGCATGTTAGTCGCAGATATCTCGTTGAGCGCTGACAGATTTGAAGACAAAATCTGTCGAAGAAGATGCTTGTATGTGTTTCGTTTTGACTTTTTTACTGATGTTACATCCTGAATGCAGCTTTGAGGCACGCATAACTAATAACAGACTATGAAAAAAAAAATGAAAATTTTTGGCAAACGTTCACATTTAGGGGTTGAAATCACCCCTTCTACATTTTGGAGTCTTTTTGTGTTTTAAGAGGTAAAATTCTTTTTTGCTTATTGTTTTTATACAAAATTGTTCTAATTGATACTATATTACAATATTAGCGTGAGTTGTAAAAACACTTACCCTCTAGAGCATCATCATTTAGAAAATCTACCCTTAGAATGCTTCGCCATATGACATATATGTAGTTTAAAATTTCGGACTTTCTTGATGCAAACATCTTGTTTTGATATCAAATTCTATTAAGAATCATCCGTGTCATTCTAACTAAGCCCTAAATTACGTGTCATCGACCCCTATAATATTATCAATGAATCAGAAATATGTTTATTAATATAATATTGCTGTAAGTAAAGGTTTAAAATATTTGGTTTGGACAATCAATAATAATATAACTAAATTTTTGTTAACGATGGCACTTGTTCTTATATTAAGAAACCCTTGTCATGTGAAAACTAGTCCTGAAAAACTTTTTATGTTTTGTTTAGAAGGCAATTTTACTGATGATACATATAACAGAACTGTTTAAAGAATTTTTATTTCGGTTCAGGCATGTACATGTTTCCGTTTAAAAATTGCAAACACATGTACTTATCCTTACACATATCGTTTTTACATGACAAGGGCTTATTAATATAAGAACAAATGCCATCCTTAACAAAAAATCAGTTATATTGTTATCGATTGCCCAAACCAAATATTTTGTTCCTTTACTTACAGAAATTTTATATCAATAAATATATTTCTTATTGATTGATAATATTATAGGGGTGGATGACACGAAATTTAGGGATTATTTAGAATAATACTGATGATTTTTAATAGAATTTTATAACAAAACAAGATGTTTGCAGCAACAAAATCCAAAATCTTAAAATACATATATGTGATATGGCGAAGCATTCCAGGGGTAGATTTTTTAAATGATGATGCTCTAGAGTTCAACCCCTAAATGTGAACGTTGCCCAAATGTTTTATTTTTTTCATAGTCTGGGATCCTCTTTTCACCTGCAAGGTAACAAAAAAATCAGCGCCGGACACCAACCTAACCCCCCTTGTTAGATCCACAAGCTCAGGGTCCTCCGGAACGCCAACAATCTTTCCGTTCTCCAGATGAATTTTGGCACATTTATCCAAACCAAAGTCCATCCCAATCTCTCCTGTGTACTTCTTGACGATATTTATGGGAGTTTGAAGTTTGCCTTTACCAGAGGCATAAAGCTTTAGGCCATCCATATAAAATATATAAGTGACGTTATGATCGCTCTGGTTAGTGTCGCCACAGAGGTATCCTGAAGAATTTCGTAGTGCGAGAGATAGAGGCAGAAGTATGATGCAAAAAAGCAAAGGGCTCATGGAATCGCCCTGAAAGACGCCCCTCTGGACGGTGACGGTGTTTGTTGGCACAAGATAATTTCCAGATGAGAGAGTAAATCTAGTTTTCCAAAGGGGCATCAATCTCTCTATGCATCTCACTATGTGTGGATCCACCTTCAAGCTTCCCAACAGACAGATGATAAGTCTATGAGAGGTTGAATCGAAAGCTTTCCGGTAGTCGATCCAGGCGATTGACAGGACGCGTTAATGGGCTGCAGCGTGTTTGCAGACACACCTGTCAATTAGCAGGTTCTCTCGACAGCCTGCTACACCTTTTTTTGAGCCACGTTGTTCGTACAACTCACGATACACGGGCTCAATTCGCTGAACAATCCTGTTGTTTAGGACAGCTGTAAAGATCTTATACAGTGTGTTCGAACAAGTTATTGGCCTGTAATTCTCCGGGTTGGACAAGTTGCCTTTTTTCGGTAGGAGTATAGTGCGTCCGAACACCAGCCACTGCGGAATGGGCGTCTCTGACTTTAAATATATATATAATATAATATATATAATAATATAATACCAGAAGTTCTTGACACAATCTGGTTAAGCACCGGAAAAGTTCTTCGTTCCTCTAAGTGCTTTTTTCACCTCTTCGGCAGTGATTGATGGACATTCCTCCTCAGATTTTATGAGGTTGTTGCGAAATTCCTTGAAGCGGATGATATTGTCGGTATCTTCTTTCAACTGTAGTTTTTTCGGGATCTTTCATACCTCTCTTCAAAAAGTCTCTACCTCTTTGGACTTGCGTGGATTTTTGACAGAAACAGGGTGATCACTGAACAGGCGAGATGGGTCAGCGAGAAACTTTTGATTCTCCCTTATCCATATCTCCCTCTTCTGTATTCTTCTCCTTGCGTGAGATAACAGCCGTATTTTGTCAACAATATGCTGCTTGATTGGCAGCAGCTTTTACTTGTTTAGTGTGTGATTCAAGATCTTCATTTCTTGGTTATGTAGTCAATCACACATTGAACATGGGACGCATTCCGTCTTGCCCATGCAATCTTCTTGTACAGTTGATGTAAGCGTCTTTTGGTTTTTTGATCCATGGTCGGTTTGAGCCTTCGATTTGAATCAGCCAAAGCTCTCGCAGCACCATAAAATGAGCAAATGACGGACCAGCGGTCGGATTCTTGCGAGATTTCTCCACGAAGGAAGGCATCCATTTCAGCCAGATCTTGGAGCTTAAGAGGAACTTGCATGTTAATGTTCCTTCTTCTCATGAAATCGTGATCATCTCTCAAAGGGAGTCTGCTTTCCGCGGTTGTTCCTAATGTCTCTTCCTCATCTTCTGCTGCATCTTGATCAAGCAGCGGTTGGGGAAGCGCTCCGCGTACATATCAATTTTTCCGGAGGTAGGCACGTTGATTTCTCAACGATTGAATCGAAACGTGCGGAAGCTCTGGGTGTTTTTGGCACCATAGTGTATGCATGCGCGCCATAAAGCCTCGGTGAACAGGGATAATGCTGGCCCCACATAGCACACTTCCCGAAAAAACCTGGTCTTTTCTTGGGACTTGGTCCACGTTGCCAGAAGAAAAAGCCAGGTGTGTCCTAAGTTTAGACCTATGCTCAGAGATATGTTAAAACATAGGTTCATGTCCGCCTAAATTTTGTTATTTAAAAAAGATTGGATTTATTTCTACGTAAATTTGACGAAGAGTGTAACATTGTTAACAAAAATAGTATTGATTAAAGAGTCCATTGC
>CAKNWT010278382.1:0-25671 GCA_932066315.1 Andricus coriarius | reverse complement strand
GGCTGACTCGATTCGACAAATCCTTCCAAAGTTAGCGTGTCCACAAAATTCAGGTAACCATACATACAGACAGACATACAGACAGACAGACAGACACTGACAAAATTTTATGATTTTCGGAATCTGTGAGTGCCGAAGCGTAAAGATCTGTCAAAAACCAGATATCGAAAATTTGGACGAATACATTACACTCTCATGAATGAGAATGTAAAAATGAAGTGTATTAAATTCCACATAGTTTCATTAGAGCTTAATTTTGACAAATTTTCCAACACATTTTTTATCTAACAAAAAAGCAATCTGAACATAACTTAATGAAATTTCTCTAATTACTAGTGAGATTCTACTAATTCAATTAGAGGAATGTGATCCACTAAGAATTAGTAGAAAATTACTATTTTCATTAGTCGAAATATTGACCGATTTCGAAGTGGAAAATTGCTAATTGCTCAGTGAAAACATATAAATTTACTTTTAGCTTTATATATTAATTAAAAAAAGGTTATAAAAATTAGCTACGTTAAAAATAGAACATTTTAATCAAAGAACATGATTTTATAACATTGTTATTTTGTTTCGAAATCGTTCAAATTGAAGATATATCCTTAGTAAATATGAAAAAAATATAGAGAAAGTTTAAACGAATTGACCTTGAAAGTCTAGATTAAAGTCAGAAATTTTCGTAAGAAACTTCGCGTATAGATATTATATTGAATGTTATACTTATGTTTTATATTACATTTTTGCATGCTGATTCCAAATCCGGCCTGTAAATTAATGTAGAGCTTGATGATTATGAAGAAAGGACTCTTAAAATTGCTTTTTTATTCCTTAAAGCAATACATTTTTTTTGTAAAAGTTTTCATCATTCGGAGTATTTAAGTGCCACTGGGGTCGCCGATTTCAAATCAGAATTAAAAATATCAAAATTAAGAAGGGCGAATCCAATATGGCAAATCATAATTATAAAAATTAAACTAATTCTACTAAAAATCGTTACACGGGCATTTTGCGGGTCTCTGATTTTAAATCATTGTGTATTTAGTTAAGGAGACGATCCAACGATTTTCAGAAAATATTAATACGCATAATACCCAAAAAAAACCCTGTTTAGCAATTTCTGGTCAAATTGGTTTTATTTTTACAATTATGATCCGTCATATTGGACTAACTATTTTGAATTTTGATATGCTGTCTTCGGATTTGAAATTAACGACCCGAAATACCCATCAGTAACAAATTTTAGTGAAATCGGTGTAATTTTTACAGTTATGATTCGGCATATTGGATTCGCCATTTTGAAAGTTAACATTTTCACTTCGGATTTGAAATTAGCCACCTCAAAAACCTTCGAATACTACAAATGATAAAATTTGTTTTAATAAAAATAAAAATAATGCATTCCTTCAAGGATTAAAATATCAGATCAAATCGCCTTTTTGTCAGAATCCTGAAGTTCTACATTAATTTACAGGCTGGATTTGGAATCAGCATGCAAAAATCTATTTAAAAACGTATGTTGAACATAAAATATAATACATATATTTTCAAGGTCAATTTGTTTACTCTTTCTCTATATTTGTGCTATATTTTCTAATGATTCATCTTCAATTAAAAAAAATAAAACCCTCTAGGTCATTCCTTTCAGAAGTTCTACGATTTTGAGATAAAATGCAACAAAACCGTCCACAGTGCGTAACCGACACCAACATAAACTACCCTAGGTTATTACTCTGAAATATAAAAATAAGAATGATTTACATAGTTATTCTATTTTACCTCACTTTATTTCATGATAAAAATAAGGAACTGTCTAGGTTCATCGAAAATATTCGTGTGCTACGCTTGCTCCCGGGATTTCCGTGACCCTATTGCCCATTTCGATTTAAACCATGCTCAATAAATAAGAACTTATTTTCGAACCACCACCTACTTTAGAAATTCGATAGCGAATGAACGACAAAAAAACCAAAAGTCATTCATTAATTTAGATTTCGAGAGATATGGAAAAATTGTTATTTTCAATGCTGCCATTTAGTGAACAAAACTTATTTCACCGAAAACAATCCCATGCGAGGCAGTAAATTATTAAAAACGATGCACAGCAGTATTAAGTAAATAAGAATGTTTTCTGATTTATTATAAAAAAAAATTATATTAATAATCTAATTTATATTTATTACTTTAATAATTAATAACTCAATATTTTCAAAAGCTATATTTTTAAAAGATGTTGAACGTCATATAATATCCCAAATCAACATTTTAGTCCTACTTTAGATTTTTAAATGTATAAATGCAGAATAATTACATAGGTCCTAAGAAAACGAAAAGAGGGCCTCGAGGGATGCACAGGTTTTAAAGAGGTCTTATTTAACTTCCTAAAATTCACAGAAAATTTTGAGGTCTTATAGCGGACTTGAAAACATGAGTATGAGATTCTTATGAGGTTCTGAATAGGGCTAAAGTAGGTCCAGCGGCGTTTAAAAGAGGACATGGCGGGTTAGATTTGGCTAAAGCAGGTTCTATTTGGAATTATGCAGGGCTTAAATTGGTCTAAAATTTTCAATCGGGATTAGCTTAAAATTGTAATACTTTAAATATCAATAGTAATTGTCTATAGCAATATTAATAAGCAAACATATAACTTGTGTCGTGTTTTGTTTGATAAATTTCGCTTTTTCCGCAAAAGTAATTTCTAATATATTGTCAATGCTTCTCGCTATGGTAGTTTGTAATATGATAGCAATTGTATATTATTTAAACGAAGTTAAGAACAAAATGTATTATTTGGCCATCTTTCAGTAGATAAACTTCATTTTTCAACCAAATCGACGACTTACACCTTACCAATGTCCTTTTTTGTAATACCTTGCAATTATATAAAAATTATGTATAGAGTAACTAAATTTCTATAATATAATTAATAATTTCCACATTTTTAATAAACAGATTACCTTTTTTTGCCAAATCAGTCACAAGTATGCAAGATGCCTAGAAAAACGAATCAAAGCGAAGCTTGTTCACTGAAAAATGGCCAAATCATGCATTCTTTAATTTAATTTCTTCAAGTAATGTATGATTATTTTTTAACTTCAAAGTATTACAGCGGCTACGGGAACAAAAATTACGGTACGACTAGCCGGATGTTTTTCGTACGAAAATCGGGACCTGGAAAAGGAACTATCCATACCGAAATTTCTATGCAAATGGCCGGATTTTTTCGGTAGATGTAGACCCTGCCATAAACAATTAGGAATTGATGTTCAATTTGTAGAAATTTTAAGTTAACATTATTTGACTTTCATTTCTTTTTAAAACTATTGTTTCAATATATTTAAATATCGTGAATGGAAATTATATAATTTTTGTTCATAAATTTCTCCATAATACAAATAAAAACATTTTTCTCTTGGTAATGCTACTGGAGGTCAGTTTTAATGTTTTTCTGTCTAGAATGGGACCATCTTGGACTTAAATTTACATCTTTTTGACTAAAGTGTTCACATAATCATACATTTTTCTTTCTTATAAGATTGACAACATTTTTTAAAATACGCACAGTGTGATTTTCCTAACACTGAATTCAGTAACACTTTTGAATGATTTCTAATAAAATGAGAATAAAATTGAAAAAGTAGATACATTGCCATATAGAGCGAGAAAAAAATGTTTAACATTATTTAAGGTTTTTACGTTATTCACTCTAAATATTTCAATAATAATTTTCGGAATTTGATGTTCCAATCGGCCCTAATCAGTACCTCATTTAATTAATCATGACTTAATTATTAATTGATTGCTTGAATAATTAATTAATAATATTATGTTCTTCTTAAAATGTTCTTCCGAAGGTGACTTCATTTATTTAAAGGCAAAGTTCTCAACCTTAATTAAAAAACAGCGAAATTTTTAGTATCCAATTTTGAACATAATCGCTTAGAATAAAGGCAATTTATTATATAATCTACTAAAAATATGTTGATGTAAAATTATTCAACGAAGGTTATTTTAAAACTAGTTTAGTTAATTTGTTACGAAAAACATTTGTTCCGAATCTTTTTGTATTAATAGAAAACGTAGATATACATACCAAATTTTTGTTATTAAATTCCTCTAAACTACACACGTGATTTATGATCTCTAAAATTGAAATATGTGTTTTGTTTTGGGTGTGAAATAATAGAAAAAAATAAAAAGGTTGGTTTTTTAAATCTGATTTAAAAAAGAATGTGATGGTTCAAATTTTTAAACTTTTGGCCAATTGGCAATGACGCATATATGTACATACGTCTCTCTAAACTACGGAATTTTTAAATTGAAATATAAAACTAATATTAGTACAAAATTGTTGTATTTCACAGTATTTAATATTTAAAATAATAGAAAATGTAGGCAAAGATAATAGTTTCGACAATGAATGAAAATTGATATTTTAAGTAATAAATCTTCAACTAAACAAATGCATTTTTATCAAAATATTTTAACTTTTAACTAAGCAGGCGAATATTCTACAAATTGTATAGTATACAAAAACAACAAGCTTAATTTTCAGCCAAATAGTTGCATTTTTAACCAAAAAGTATGAAATTTCTACCGAAAAGACGAATTTTCAACAAACCACATGAATTTACAACCTAATAGTTAATTGTTCAACAAATTAAGATACTTAATTGATGCTTATATAATAAGATAAGATGCTTAATTTTTAACTAAAAACTGTAAATATTCAATAAAATAATTAAATTTCCAACAAAATAGGTGACTTTCCAGACAAAAAAGTTTAATTTTAATTAAATAGTTAGATTTTCAATCAAAAGGATGAACTTTCTACCGAAGATATTAATTTTCTACGAAAAAAAAGAATTTTTAACAAAGTAGTTCAACCTTCAACCAAGTACTTTAAATTTCAACCCAAAAAGATGAATTCTCAACTAAAAATTAAATGGGTGATATTTTAACCAAAAAGAAATTTAATTTGATATCAAAAACATATAAATTCAACCATGTCATTTAAACACAACCTGTCAATAGAGAAGAAAAAGTCAACCAAATTGTTGAATTTTCAAGCCAAAAACACGAGCTTTGTACAAAACAGTTGAATTTTCAGTTCGAAAATATGAATTTTCAACCAAAAATTTGTATATTTAACCAATTTTTCTATTTATTTTCAACCCAAGAATATAGGTTTTCTACCAAAATAGGTCAATTTTGAACCTATAAAGACGATATTTCAAGAAAACAGTTGAATTTTAAAATAAAATGATGAATCTTTAACGAAAAAAATTAATTTTTAACACTGTATTTTAACTTTTTACGAAGTAGTTGCATTTTCAGCCAAAAAGGTGATCTTTTAACAAAAAATGTCATAGTTGATATAACAGAAAAAAAACATTATTTTATATCAAAAAAATTTGATTTCAACTAAAACAGACGAATTTTAAACAAAATAGTTGAATCCTCAACCAAAACGGCGATGTATTTTCAACCAAAGAGTAACATTTTTAATCAAAAAGATTACATTTTTACCAAAAGGGATGAATTTTTAATCAAAAAAGACAAGCAATATCAATATTTTTGATCATTGATGAAAATTGAAATCTTAACTCAATTAATTCCAACATAGCCAAAAACTGTTACAAAATTGTGAATCTTTTTTGTAACATCACGTTTTTTGTTGAATTTTGTTGTTGTTGAAATAACCGATTACCTGCATAAAACGTGAATATCAGCTGAAACTGTTTAAGAATGGAAAATCTTGTTCAATTTATAATTATTTTTGTTTTTAAATACTACAGTTTAGCTTCAAACGGTAACATAATATAAAATCGTTCAAGAATTATAATCTCTTCATGATGATTGCCATTTAAAAATGTTAATTTTCGATAACAAAAATGTATGATTTTATAATAAAATTCTTTTCAGAAAATACTTATTTCCAGCAAAAAGCACTAACATAAAACATGTATAACATATTCAATTTGTACACTCAGAAAAATTGTGTTTGAATTAAAGAAGTTCTTTCTTTGATACAGGATCAAACAAATATTTAAATTAATTCTAACAAATATGTTTTTGGCTCAAACAAAATTTATTTGATTTCAACATGCCGTTCTTGAACTCAGACAATTTCTATTTGTATCAAACAAATTCTATCTTTGATACAGTGTCAAACAAATGTTTGTTTGATTCAAACAAACATCTTTCTGAGTGTAGATTTTATATTCAAAATTTCAAATTGAAGATATTAAAAAACTTCAAGTAGTGATAAGTCAATCAGGTTTTCAACAGAAATGTCTGCGAGATTTTTGAGATATATTGTTACACTACTTTTTTTAAAGAGGGTTTTCTGTAAAATTTTCCATTGAAATACAGCGGTCAGATTCACGTTCGCAATGTTTATTTCGACTCTAGGTATTTTCTATGGGATGAAATTTTTATCGGGCAAGAGATTTGCAATAGGAATGCATATCGCGAATTCGTGATAATTTGAGTCTATAGCACTCTCTTTATCATCTCTCTCTCCACGACACGTACGGCAGTGGAGTCTAATCTTGACAAAAAGTGTCTTTTCCCTCCATCTTTAATATTTATGTCGCAATTCTCCGTTGTCACGTGGGACATATCTCGCTAACGGAATGCGTACATGAGTTTGCTCGCCCATACGTATGTCCCTATATGCACATGTATATGTATGTTTATTCACGTGTGAGTACAGGAAAAGAAATATGAGAGTAATTCCAAGAGCGGGTGAAATTTTTTGATCGCGTGCAACCAAAAACAGATACTAAAATGCCCAGAAAAATACTTTCAAAATAGTGGAATTTCTTTATTTTACCCAAGTTTATAAAGTAGTGACCAAAGAAATGAACTAGTATTTTTTCTAAATCATTTGAAATATATGAGAGTTGCTCAAAATCCGTAAAGTTTTAGATCAACTAGAAAACATACACGCCCTACGCGCATAATTATTTTTCTGGTTCTACGCAATTTTTAAATTGAAATGTTAAATTAATATTAATGCGAGATTTTTGTACTTCATAGTACCCATTGTGTAAAATAATAGAGAATAAATGCAAGGAAAATATTCTTGTTAATTGATGAAAATGGATTTTTTAACTTCAAAATTAATGTGTATAATATTTTTGTTCAATATATCGATAATAATCAAACCATTGCGATTTTTCCAAAACTACATATTGCCGAAGAAAAACACTAACATCATTTAAAGTTTTTCGAGAATGTAAATTTGATGTATAAGTCAAATAAATTGTGTTTTATTTTTTGTTTAAAATAACCGATTCCCCGTGAAAAATGTTTACATATCCTAACATTGTGCGAAAATTGTAAATCTGTGAATCTTCTTTGAAATCTATACCGATTTCCGGTCAAAAACACCAACAACCTGAAGAATTGTACACAAATCGTAAATTAAACGATTACTCTGAATGATAATCTTTATAATAATTATATTATGACAAATTTAATGTTTTTTAATACAAATACCAATTTCCAGTATAAAACGACAATATAAAAAAAAATTTTTGAAAATTTGTGAAACTCCTTTAAAATTTGTTTATTTTTTTCAATTTTTGTTTAAAATAACCGTGTTCGTCTGAAAACCGCGAATGTAAACTGAAACTGTAAAAAAATGGAAAATCTTGTTTAAATTATAATGAATTTTGTATTAAACTTTCAACTACACCTTGGGTTAAAATGACCCAGAATTATTATTTTGAGCATCGCCAATTTAAAGCATGGCTTAGTCTTGGGCCATTTAACGAAAATTAAAATTATGAAAGTTAAAAGGTCTTTTCCTGAGGAACTGATTTTTTTAACATTTTTTGTATACTTTAGCATTTATTTTTTATAATATTATTATCTTCGTATACTCAGTAATGTTTCAAGTATGTTCCCAATTTTTTCATATTAAAATTGTTTAGTTTTAAAATAGCAGTCCTTTTAAAATACCCCAAGGGTTAATAGGGCCCCGTGTGTTGGTAATGGAACCAATTACCCAGGCGGATCCTATTGTCCGAAGTCAAAGGTGAAAATCTTTAGGTTCACTAGTTTTGCATTAATGATTTAAAAAAATATTCAACTGGTAAATTAGAAGAAATCAACTGTTTCATCGATAAATAATTCCCCCTCGGCAATTGATTCGATTACTCTAGTGAATGAAACTTTGGAGGTGGGCCGAATAATTTTTGATGAAAAATGCCCATTTTCCATTGTTGTCGTTAAAAATTTGGAATCTTGATGATGATGTTTGTTAAGAAATGCTTCTTCCTAAAAAAAACGTTATTGTTTATATTCGAATTCACATACTAACGGAAAACATGCATAATATTTTCAATATTTTATTAGATAATATTAAAGTTTTAATTTAACTGAATAAGTGTATTAAAAATGCAATGCTTTTATAATTAAAAGACATTATTTGTAGATATAATTTAAAAATTTTCAAGTTTCAAATTCAAGACATCAAATAACTTCCAGTAACGAAAACTCAATCAGATTGTTAATAACAATGATTTTGAGATTTTCGAGGCTTATCGTTACACCGCTTTCTGTAGACAGGATTTTTGAATTGAAAAAACATGTTTTTGTAAATTTGTGATAAAATCGTTAATATTAGGCGTATTAGTATGCTTAAGGTTTTCCTTGAGAATTAATAACAGAATGGAGAAATGAGATCACGTATATATTAAAGTTCATACAATTTAGTTGATAATATTAATCATTTTAACTAATAATATTATTTAACTCCCTTCCACTTATTTGGCGTCTTTTTCGAAAAAACATATGTTTCAAAATTTACATCAGATTTTTACTTCTGGTGTGAAACTACGCCGCACGTCGGGCGGGGAGAATCAGAAGTCAAGTAAATGGGTTTTCTATTGTCACCTTACCTTATCTGTAAGCCATATGATGCATGACATTGTTCACTTGCTCTGCTATTAAAATTTTCTGATGCGAGCATCAACTTTTTGCGTACATAATAGTCTAGGTTATTAATTACTTATTCCTTCCATGTTTATATTGAGCTTTCAGTTGTGAATGGACAATCTATTAGAGTAACTATTCATTGTAGGAATATCATGACAGCAGTATTTTTCGTCTTCCAAAGCCAAAAGTCAACTTTAAATAAAACGAAAATATTTTCAAAAATTGTAATCTAAAATTAGGAGTAAGACAGCGACTAGTATATATACTCCTGTGAAACATCATGTCGGATATTCGTTCGAGTTGAATTTGGTAGAAATATTAGTGAGCCACTTAAGGTGAGTATTATATTCTCGGCTTGTTTTTTTTTTGACCTATGTGAAGTGATATAGGCAAGTGGAAATCAAGCTAATTCTAAAATTCAAGATAGAAACCTGCTGGTTCTAGAGTCGCGATTTATCTGCATTACCCGTGCGGAAATTTAAATCCGGGCAGTACCGGGCCCTGAAGCTAATCCTATCAGGCCCTTATAGTGTTTCGTAACGCTCGGAATTCAAAGGGCCGTAAGTGGCCACCTTATAAGGTCCATGTTAGGCAGCCTGTTTTGCGCCTTTAAAATAATTCGGGTAGTATAATAAAAGTTAAAATCTTCTTGGTTTTACATTCCATTGAACTATTCTACGAAATGTATTACAAAATGCTATGAAATAGATAACAGTTCTATATCATGATGACCGATTTTTCGCCTAAAAAAATTATCTTTATTATTATTATGCTTTAATATTTGTTCACATATTTAATTACATAATTATTTACTATTATGCAAACAATCACTACATTAATAATCGCACGCTAATCAAATTCTTATTCGCTGTGGGTTCGAACCCCCTACCTACGCATTCGCAACTCCTAACAAAACCTCGCAGCTAACTTAACTCGGAGTATTAAAAAAAATATATAAAATATAAGCTACAGCTGTGCAGGGTCGCGTGACAAATGTTTGTGATCCGTTTCATAACAGCTTTTTTTGTTTTTAAAATTTTAATCATTACTTTAAAATATTTATAATTTTGTAAATTTTAATCTCGAAAATTTTTTTTATATCAAATTATTTCTTGGTTATAAGTTCTAGTAGATTCAAGAATTATAAGAAGTTAGAATCAATTAAATGTAATTATTTTTATATTTGATTTGACTCTACTTGGAATGCATTTTGTTGGTGAATGAAAAACAAACTAATTACATCATAAAAACTTCGTATTTTTGAAAAAAAAAAATATAATTTTAAAAGTTTTCAAGTTTTAGGTTAGGATGGCACTGGTATTTCACTTAAAAAAATTTTCTATGTCCATTACAAGTGATAATTTCATAAAAAGATATTCATTGTACATTCGACTGCTCATTAAAATACAATTAAATTAATTAATTTTGATCGTCTTACCTTTTGCAACTTTTGCAGTTCTAATCGAACCAGAATCAGAGTCACTTGAAGAATTCAATACCTCTAAGGGATCCATTGATTTAAACGCAATTGTATACAATGCATATGATTAGATATTTAATTTAGAAAACGTAATGATGTTGAACTGACCATGAGTATAGACGACACACGCGGCCGAATAGCGAATTAATAGAGGCGCCCTTATTCGAATTCTGTTATAGGGCCAAGCGAAAATCAGATTTGCGTTACTTAATAAAAAAGGAGATTTATCCGGGCTTTATTCGGACCTGATAAGGGCCATAAATACGAAATTGATCAGCCTACCTTACCTAATAATTAAGGCACCCTATCCGGACATTATTCGGACCTGATCAGGGCCGTAAATACGGCTATTTATCAGATGGCTTTACTTATAAATAAGGGCACCTTATCCGGGCCTCATTTGTGCCTGATCAGGGCCGTTGTACACATTTTCAAATCAGGCAACCTTATCAGGGCCTAGTAAGAGCCTTTTTTAAATAAGGCTAAAAAAGGCATTTTCCGCACGGTTATAGACATTTTACCACTTCTCATTTACTTATTCAAAATCATGGTGAGCGCTACAGAAATTCTTAAATATATACTGAAAAGTAAACGTGCAAAATCATCCGAAATAAGCAAAACAATTTCGACTATTGAAAAAAAATGTATTTACAGTTTTCTCTAATATTTTGCGCCAAAAAGCTTTATGCAAAAAATAAGCCTAATAATTATTTCATTTAATGATTAATATTTATTTCCTTAATTAATATTCTCAGAGGAAAATTCGAGGGTGTGGTTCACTATTGAGGGTGTGCACTATTGGTATATTATCCTATTCACAAAATTCTCCGCACACCGGTTCCCCATACTTCAAAAGAATGAGGAACATCATTGGTGCTCTACTCTTCACGTTAACGGTTCTGCTTCAGTCAGTCGGTAAATATAATAATACATATAATATATCTATAATTTTAAGTGTATTCTTAGTTGTCGTTTTGTTATTCTATATTCGAAAGTCTGACGTGCAAAACCAGATAACCGGTAAATTACGGTTGGGAAATGGTACTTGACTCGTAATTGTTTCCAACATATTTTAACTGGAAAAAATTTTAAATAACTTGTCAACTCCCAAATGTAACTTACCGGTTTTCTTTTTTTTTCACGGCAGAATTTATAAATTAAAAATCCGTGCTCTCTAAATGTACATAAAGTTACGCCTATGTCGTGAAAGAAACTTTAAAAATTGAAATATGTTTGAATAATACTGAAATTTTTAAGAATAAAGTCGGTCTCAGAATAAAGTATGTTAATTTACACAGAAAAAAACGAAAGGTAAAATTCCTCACAAAGAAATTTTGAACTGTTAAAAATTACCTGTATTACGGATAAAGTTTACCAAAGACTAGGAAAGGATGACGTAGTCTGCTACATGAGATTGGACAGACGTTGATCAAGATAAAAATATATTTGCTAGCCTACTATCTGCGATAAAATTCGAGGCCTCTGGCTTTTACTTCAGAAAAATAAATTAAGAAAAAATGATAGCTTAATGTATCTCATTAAGCTATTTCCCTTTCGGCGAGCCTCTAGGGGTAAGCGTGACACTACCCGATTCGGGAAGTGTTTTTTAGGTGGATTTGTAGTAAAATGGGCTCACCACACCCACGACCGCCAACAGCAACGCAGTAGTATCAGACGGTCACCCATCCAATTACTAACCGCGCCCAACACTGCTTAACTTCAGTGATCTAACGGGAACTGGTGCTTCCAGCGTGGTATAGCCGTTGGCATGGATGAAAGATAATTCATTTTCCCGGTGGAATTTTCAAAGTTTTAGATATTTTTTATTTTATACACTCCTGATCAAAAAATTCTAATGGCAAAAACTCAAATTATGAATAGTTTTTGCGCTACGATTATTTGAATGTCAGATTTGGGTACATATTTTTACCTGTGGAGTGGATTATATCACAGACTTTTTTTCCACCCTTTGCATTGCTCTCGTTCAAGTTTATGTAGAAAAAGAATTACACGAACGAACAATGCGATGTAATGGCCTTGGAAGTGAAAAGCGCTAAGCGTTTATGCAGCGTGCAAAGCGTTCATATAATTGCATGTTATCGAGCTTCAAACGCGAATTTCGATTTCTATTATCAAGAGCCGCTTGGTTGTCTGAGTCGGTGATAAAAATAGCTAATTCACAAACGCATGACCAACGCTGCTTTCGTTTGAAAAAATGCATCCCAACTTCGTCGCAAAGCGCAAAGTTGAATGGCCAGACAAAAGAATCGATACCCAGCGTTGCAATTTGGCACTGATCAACCAGTTTATGTCAAGCACTGTAAAGCACCTTTTTACAGATTTCTCCTTTTGTGCCAACGCTTCCATCCTACCTTTAACGCTAAGCGTTTAATAAAAGCACTCATACACCAAAATAAGCTCCCAGTGTTGCTGTTTGCCTTTGATACGCCAGTCCTAATCAACCAGTTTAAAGTACCTTATAAGAAATTCTGATCTCGTTTTAATGGTCCCGCTTTAACTTCAACGCTTAGCGTTTAAGAAAGCATCCAAAAACAAAATCAACTCCCAGCGTTACAGTTTGCCTCGGATTAGCCAGTTTAAGGCAAGTAGTCTAAAATGCCTTATAAGGAATACTTATCTCGTTCTTACGCTCCCACTTTAACTTCAACGCTGAGTGTTTCAGAAATCACCCATACAACAAAATCAACTCTCAGCGTTTCTGTTTGGCGCTGATCAACCAGTTCAAGTCCGCAATAATCATTTGATTATATTACGAAAACAGCATCGATAGGGGTTGAGTTGTGATCTACGCACATACTTACCTTTTACGCTTAGCGTTGAAGTTAAAGTCGGAGCATTGAAACGAGATAAGCGTTCCTTATACAGCTTTTTAGACTGATTGACTTAAACTGCCGAATCAAAGGCAAACAGCAGCGCTGGGAATTTATTATGTTATTTGAGTGCTTTTCTTAAGCGCTTAGCGATGAAGGTAGGATGGAAGCGTTGATCAGTGCCCAATTGCAACGCTGGTAATCGATTAATTTGTCTGGCCGTTCAATTTAAGCGCTTTGCAACGAACTTGGGATGCAATCTTCTAATCGCAAGTAGCGTTTGTTATGCGTTTGTGTACTAGCTATTTGTATCACCAATTTAAACAGACAAACGCCTCTTGATAATAGAAATAGAATTTCGCGTTTAAAGCTGGATAACATGCAATTATATGAACGCTTTGTGCGTTGCCTAAGCGCGTAGCGCATCGCCCGAACGCTTAGCGCTTATCACTTCGAACGCGATTACATCGCATAGTTCGTCCATGCAATTATTTTTCTACATAAACTTGCACGAGATCAATGCAAAAGGTGGAAAAAAAGTCTGTAATAAAAATATCTGGTAAAAATATGTACCAAAATCTGACATTTAAATCGTCGTAGTGTAAACAATGTTCATAATTTGAACTTTTGTCATAAACATTTTCTGATCGGGAGAGAACAAACTAAAATATATCAAAAACTTTGAAAATTCCACCGGGACCTTTTTCACCATGGATTTGGTGCGGGGTCCTTTGTTATGGCTTACACTTTATAGACTTAAAAATCTCATAAAAAGTTAGATAATTTGACAATTTTTAATGACAGTGAACTTAGAAGCATTTTTTTAAACAAAAAAAAACAAATTCACAAATGTATTTTAAACATTTTTGAATCAACTGTCTTTGTAAACTTTTTAAAACATAACAATTTTTTTTTACTATAATATACAACCATATTATCTTGAAAGCTCTAATGAAGATCTTGAAGTAATTAAAATTTTAAGTTGTTGTTTGAACCATCTATAATTATTTGCAATTTAAAAAAAAATTGTTTTTTTATTTTTTTTTATTCTTCGTGCAAATAGCGTTATTAACCCTTTGCGGCGCACATTTTTCTATCAAACAAATTTTACTGTTATATTCACCTTAGTGGGTTTTCGGGGTCGCTGATCACGAATCTGGCTCCGGATTCGTAATCAGCGACCTCGGAAACCCCCGAGTGAAAAGTCTTATAAAAATCTAACAACTTTTAAAAAAACTAGTCCGCTATATTGGATCCGCCATTTTGAATTTTGCAAATCTGGCTCCGGATTCGTAATCAGCGACCCCAAAAACCCTGGAGTTTATTTATTTATTTATTCAATACGTCGTTCAAAACCGAATTCTTTCGTAAAAAAGAGCGATTTTCAAAATTTGTTTACTTACATTTATTTATAATTTTATGCAATACGTTACTCTTTTTTTTTAATTCTACAATGCATAAAATACGATAACAAAAAGAAATTGTTCATATTACTTCAAAAACATTGACTCTAGAGAAAAAAGTTGTGAATAAAAAAGGTGGTAATCTGGGTTACCACTGCGCCTCAAAGGGTTAAAGGACAATTCTTTTATTGAAAAAAATGGTAAGAAACCAGCTAGGTTCCTTTTTTTCGTCATTCTTTTTTGCCTTAAATTTAAATATCTTGAAGGGGTATGGCACTGTACAAAGCATGAATGAAGTTAAGATAAAATGTCCGGAAGCACATTTTGAGGAAAGGCGAGAACGAACCCAGAAAAGAAAGAAACCCCTCATGGTTTCTTACACTTTTTTCCAACACAAAAAAGTGTCTTTAGCTCTCGCATTTTGCATACAGAAAAAATAATGACTCACTTTTTAAAAATTGAAAAAAATTACAGATAGTCTAAATAACTGTCTAAAATTTAAATCACTTTATTATCTTAATGAGAACTCTAAAGTTCACTGCCGTTAAAACTCGTGAAATTTCCTTACTTTTCATGAGATTTTTAGATCTGTAATCAATAACAAATTTTTCGGGCTGTTGGTTTTAGCTTGTTAACGTACAACAGCTAGACTTTTATAATAATCATTTATTCATTGAGCTACCATTTTTTTCACATACTTTTCTAACGTAAGCAATCGAATTTTCCCGCCGATAGATAGTAGATGTAGTCCATCTAATTCATATTTTAAGTATTAGGATTTTTAATTCATACATTTCTATTTCTTTTTCCAGAAATGACGCTTTTAATACAAAGAGATCTACTTGGCCAATCACGTAATGGAAAAGCTACTATTAAGTTTTACTTAAGTCTACAAAATAAAATTGAAGCAATAAAAACAAGACCTGTTTCGATATGCAGAGATAATGAGTACATCTTTGGATTAGATGACAATCGACATTGTCGTCAAGTATACGATATTAATAGGCAACCAGCTTATATATTCTTGGCCGAGATGGACGTTGTTCCAGAGACAGCACAATTAAAAGAGAAATATCATCCTTACTTCACAGCCCCGCCTCAGAAACCTTTTTTGCCGCCACCAGCAGTAGCTATGTCGTTCCCGGCAGCTATCCCGATGCGCCCGCGTTCGCCTAACACGTATTTTCATAGGATTATGTAGTTGTTAATTATTTCATGATTTGTAACCTGGTTTCAGATAAAAGATTATATTTTGCAATTATAAAATTACATGGAATCGAAGAAATGTACGTATTTGATATATCAAAGAGCTTATTCACTATCTTCCCTAATATATAATCCTACCTAAAAGATATATGCATACATACACACATGCACACACACACACACACACATATATATATATATATATATATATATATATATATATATTTAAAACAATAAGGTTAAACAACTACCGCAGGGTCTCACTGGGAGCAGCTGCCATCTAAAAATGATACCGGCTCCCTGCAGGACCGCGGTAAATCACACTCACGGCCACGTCTCACAACCATGAGATGGATGGTCATAAGACACGACGAAATCACAACGACAGGCCGGCGAAACCCTCGTGTGTTTTGAGGACACGCAGCGACCTGAGGATGACAGCTTTCTGCATCCATCTCGCAAGTGCCTTGGCATATTTTTGGCACGCGGGTATGACTTTAAGATTACGAATCAGTGATAGTTTAGCACCTCCGAGAGCACCTATCACAAGGACAATTACTTGTACCGAATATTTTGTGTACATTCTTTGCAGCTCCCTTTCAAGATCTTGATACCTGTCCTCCTTCTCCTTTTCCTTGGAAGTAATTTCGTAGTCAGTCGAAGCCGGAAATTGGATCACGAATATAGTTCGTTTCTTGAAGTTTTGGCGAGCGATGTCAGGCCCCGAGTGAGCAACCGAGACTGCTGTCCGAAAATCGTAGTTCCAGAAAATTTGGCAGTTCTCGTTTTGGACAATTGACTCTACCTCTCTTGGAGCGTTGGGCAGGGCAGGGCTGCGGCCAACACCGCAAAAGCGATAAAGATGGTAATAAAGCACTCTTAGGGCCGCATTGTCTGTAGATGTACGTCGTTCCTGCGTGGGTGGGACACCCCGATGGTATGTGTTCCAGGTACTCAGCGTGTGCATGACACGCTCTGCACCTATCACTGGGAACTTCTTGACATAAAATGCGGTCACGGCATGCTAAGTAATAAATATAGATACAAAAGGGCAAAAATGAGAACTTTACTTTTAATTTTTGCCCCCCTTCATTCAAGTAAACTTTAACGTAGAACATAAGTTTTTGACATATCTTGATTGGACCTCAGCAGTCCAAAAATGAGTTTCCTATAAAATGACCGTGAAGTATGTGCGTGTGTATGCTTGTCGTCTATGTGTGTCAACAGTACTCCTTTTACGATAAATTGAAAAAATTTGGAGCTGGAATCATGAAGTTTGCACAAATTATAATGCAAAATAATGCCCATTATTCATCAATAAGTGTAGAACCGAATCAGATAAAGGTAGTTTTTTTCGATTTTACATAAACTTGAAACAAAAATTGTTTTGGATTTGAATTTTTTTGAAGTTATGGTCATATTTAAGAAAAAGGAATTTAGTACGAATTTTTCCACAAAAAAGTTTGCGGATCATATTTGAACATCGTGAGAATGATGAAAAATTCATTTCAAACATTCAACTTTTCTTGTTGAACTCAAGGTCTTATTAACGTGAAATAATTTGATATCATGAATATAGCTATCTCCATACAACAATTTTCCTCTTCAAGGATTCTGTACATTTTTAATTTTTCGTTTAGAGGTAAATTGTTTTTAATATTAGGAATATAGCTACATAATACGTACTACATTTGATTATTTTGGCAAGATGAATCAATTAATGTACTTGAAACCCCCTCTATGGTCAAGTGAATAATATGCAATATAATATACATATACTTGCAATATTGTAAGCATGCACTAAATTTATTCGTCATGATGAGACAAATCGACTAATCTATTTAACAGCCTTGTATGATTTCATAAATTTACAATGAATGCAGAGTTTGCAATTTGTTTAACATTTCTGAGATAAAAATTTATTAGTTTTTGAAAAACACCTATACTTTCAACAATAAGTAATAATAAGCAGAGAAATAATACGCAATAATGAATAATAACTAAGAAATAAAAAAAAGGCTAGTGAAATCGCATTTTCCATAATCCATAGTCCGAAATACTCTTTTTCATTCCCTGATTAGACTCCTTTGACAATATAAGATCCCCTTTTTCATCCCTGAAGCTCGTTTTACGCTGTACAATCCATTTAAACATCCCCTCAGGATCCTTTTATAATCCAAAATCCCTTTTGCAACGCCCCTGACATAATAATTTTTTTTAGGAATTAATTTTTCGGGAATTATCTTTAACATAAAAATTATTGTAAAATCTTAGACATGATAAAGATATTAGAGTAAAAAATTTTCCACATTCGCTGAAATAAAACAACTATTTTGAATACTTATTTAGATTTAGAGAAGTTCAACTTGAAATTTTTTGAATACATTTATACATATATGCCAGTATAGAGCACGTCCGGGCTGAACAACATTAAATTGAAAGGCGGATTGACATTGGTAGATTATGGTTCGCTGGCAGCCCCTGAAAGTATCCAGACCAAATTAAAATCATGGCTGAATCATTTAAAAATTTCTTCTAAAAATCAAGCTGGTCAATATAGCTACTAATTTTTTGTATTTCAGTACATCGCTTAACATTTAATTAAATGCGCAAATTCAGTTTTGTTTTTTGGGAACAAAGTACTAGCATAAAAAACAAAAATTATTAGGTATATTGTTATGCTTGATTTTGAAAACAAAAATGATGCCCTCGATGATAATCTTTAACATAAAAAAGCTATAAAATTAATTTATAAACAAAAAATACTTTGAAGGAACTAATTAAAGTTAATTCAGCTACACTTTTTGGCAACAAATTGTTTATTGCGTCTATGATGTAAAGTGCAACGGCAAAGTTAATTAACAAAACAGTTAAATACATAACTGAATAGTTGAAATTTTAAGCAAAAGAGACGAAGTTTCAACAAAATAGTTAAATTACAAACCAAATAGATAAAATTTCAACCTAAATCGATAAATTTTCAAACCAAATTTTCTTCACCTCCACCAAATAAAGATTTTAATTATGAATTCAGTGCCATTGAATTCGACCAAGAAAGAGGAACTTTTAGCGAAATAGTTGAATATTTTACCAAAACAGTTTAATTTTTAACCATGCCGATGCATTTTTAATAAAAAAATAACATTTCTACCAAAAGAGATGAATTTTTACCAAAAAAGTTGAATTTTCGACAAAAATATTAATTTTTACGAAATAGCTGATTTTTAAATTAAAAAGGATAAGTTTTTGACCCAAAATGTAATAGTTGAATTTGCTGTTCACAAAATTGAGTTTCAACGAAAATAAAACGAATTTTCAGCAAAATAATTAAATTTTCAACCAAAGGGCGGAATGTTCAACTAATAAAATGAGTTTTTAACGAAAAATTTTAACTTTCAACCAAGTTGTAGAAGTTTTATTCAAGAATATAAAATTTCTACAAAAACGATCAATAATGGAACCAATAATGGGATAGATAAATTTTCATTAAAAAAATTGCTTCTAACCAAAAAACAAACGAATTTTCAACAAAATAATTAACTTTTTAACCAATAAAATTAATGTTTGACAAAACAGCTGTCAACTTTTAACCAAATAGTTGAATTTTGAACGAAAGAAGATGAATACTCCATGAAAAATTTAATAGTTGAATTTTCTACTAAAAACGATCAATGTTCAGCCAAAGGTGGATTAGTTAATTTTCAGTTAAGAATATTATTTTAAAAATAAATAAACGTATTTTTAACAATGTAACTAAATCTTCAACCAAAGAATAGAATTTTTATTTTGGAACCAAAAGTGATCAAATCTAAATTAGGGAAAGAATGTGAAGTCTTTATTTAGATGCTTTATTTGTAAAATAAAATATCTAATATTTATCTTTTCAAGTACTTCAGAAAATTGTTATGTACATTAGTATTTTTCGTGTGTGATGTCACATTCTGCAGTCACGCCTCCGGAGCCTGCGTCACAAATCGTCACAAACCCTGTTAAGCCCCCACCCCCTTGGCAGTGTGACGTAGTTCCTAAAAAGCTTTTATTCTAGTTAAAATTATGTTAAAATTATTCCAGCGATATTCGAGGAATTTTCGATAACGATTACAATGTCATGAAATTCCTTCTTCTATAGAAAGGATTCTCGACAAATTCAGGTCCCTTTAAACTACCCTTTTCACATAAAACTAGAGTACGACACTTTTTTCATTGAAACTCAATTTCTCTTATGTGACTTAAAATGGAAGGGATATTGCCGGGTGAGTATTTTGCGCGGTTTCCTTTCAACTTCATCCTTTCTGGTGGCAGCCACAGTTAGAGTCGCAGGGTGAAATAATGGCACATGGCCAAAACAATCGTCGGCCGCTAAATTTCCAGTCAACAAACTCTGGCACCATGCCAGTAGTTATCCTCGGAACTTCTCGATTCTCAAGAATTTTATCCTCCTCTTTCCGTGCCACCGTCCGCCACTTTTGATTAGCTAATTTCATTCCTTGCAAAACAGAGAAATAGCGCAGAACGGAAAATCTTACTGTAGCGATAAAACTTTTTCTAGCGGGGTCGAAGCGCGACGTGTATGGTATCGGATTACTATGGAGACAGCGGGCTTGAATCGATCGTGATTCCATTTTACAAATACTTCGTTACCAAATGCCAGGGCAGTCAATGCCGAATGCTTTACGCAATTAAAATTATACGAGGCTGAATTAGCAAAGACTGGAATCTATGAGTGCACTGAAATAAATGGTTGGTTAGGACAACTCATAATGTACACTCAACTCCCGATATAAATCAGTTTCAGGCATGTCTTGCCTTGGCCTTGATCTTAAATCGGAAGGATCCAAACGTAAACAGGCAGGGCCGCGTGAATCATTTCTGTTGTGTTTGGACGCATGAAGCAACCCGATGCAACTAACGTGCCGAAGTGCGGCCCTTTAGCTGTTTTTTACCCTTAACTGAGCACAGCCTCACTTTCGGTCCTGCGGCTCCTCTCATCAAGAATCTGCGGAGGCCATCAGTTCTAGGAATATCGTAAGCCGGGGGATCTTATATCGGGAGTTGAATGTAGTAATAGGGCCAATTAGTTTAGTTTATATGTCGCGGCCATTTAAGTGGTTTCGACTACTACTTTTATTTCTAAAAATTTTAGTAGTTGCCCTTGCTACTTGTTATCGCAAAGAATTCCGATGGTAGATCACCATTGTCAGGTAGTTGTACTTGATACTTCAAGTAGTAAGTCTGACTATTAAATTAGTAAGACTTACAACTGAATCAGTAGTTCTGAGTACACTTCTAGTAGCGAACCTAACTATTAAAATTGGTATAGTTTCAACTCCTGGAAGAAAAAATACGTCATTCATCAAAAATCTATTTCCCCTCAATGAGAGTATAAACCCTTGGAGGATTTCTCATTAAATTAAGAAACTCAAACTTAGGAAAAAAAAAAACTTAATTCGAGCGATATGTAGAACTTAAAGATTTTACTCAAGTACCCTAATCTCTTTCTATCCATGAGGTGTGTAAATTCAAATGGAGGCCCATGAGAAAACATTTTTGCAAAACGATTCGAGAATTTATAGTGAATTTCTACTGGGATTCCCCGTGGGTTCAATTTGCATTTTCAATCATTATTTTTTCCTGGATTACTCATCGGTATAACGAGGTTATATCACTCAGACGATATCCTGGAATCTCTAGGTCTAACGAATCAACCATGTTTTACTTAGCTATGACTTTTTCATAGTAATCTTCTGATTTCAAAGTTTTCAGCAGATTCTGAACTTCCAGTATACCTTCGAAATACTAAATGATACTAAACATGGCTAAGATCGTGAATGTTGGCAGCACTGCTATGATTTCAGTTCTGCCAATGTCGCCAAGAAACAAAAATTAAAACATTAACTACTTTCATTCATTGGAAAATACCAAACTAAATGTGAAGTTATTAGTTTAATATGCAACAGAATGATCCAACAATGTAACAGCCTTTTGTTTCTTTAAATTGGTACGGATTTTCATATTAATTGGATTGAGATGCAGCACTTTTGATACCTCCGGATTTACTGTGACATTAGTGTTAAACGTGACTACTTTTATTTGTTTGACTTACGATTACTATCGTTACTAATATTAATTACGTATGAGAACTAAGGGTGACTTGTTGCAGTTTTACAATTCATGTAGTTGTCGTAGATAATACCATCTCTACTAATAAGAAGCTATTTGTCTCAACCAACCTTTTTTTTAGTGTACAAAGCTGTTCAATCGTAAGTTGAGTTTATGCGAGTAGTCTCTATTTTATGTATGAAACACTCTCCCCTCATCAAAAAGCCCTCGAAATTTACTAAATAAGCTTTTTCCGAGTGCGAAATTTGACCACTTAGTAAACGAATGGAGATCGATGCATTTCATATTATTGCATATTATTAAATAGCAAGATATCTTTACTGTCGATACCAATAAATATAATGTATTCTCTTATTTTCCCCCTAAATTCGCAAGAATATCAACCTATTTTCACTTTCTGAGAGTATAACATTTTTTAAACTAACAGCATTAGCGAAGTACGACCAGATTGTGTATTGGCTGCGTTTTAAGTAATGGCGAGAGGGAGGTTTGACGCCGAGGATGATTGTGTACATTTGATGGTATGATACATCGAATGTCTACCTTCAAACTCGCCAGTGGGACAATTGGCTGAACTCGGTGAATGGTTATCTGCAGTTTTTTCCCCGCTAACCAAACATCTAGGCAAATGCAAGTACTTGTAATGGGTGAGTCAGTGGCTGAGTCACTTGGCGGTGATACTCATAATAAAGGACTTGAATGATTTGATCATTGAGAAAGACCCGTGTGTAGGCCTCTATTTCATCGTAGTATTCACATAAGGGTATAGTACAATAAGTTTAGCAGTTATATGGGACTTGAATGAACCATCCTGAATTTCAATAATAACACAAATAAATCTTTAAAAACATAGTATAGTAATATCACTATTATCTAGGGTAAAACATTTACGTATTGGATTGATCTGGAAAAATATCTGGAAAATCGTATGGAAGTAATCTCTCAGATAGTATAGTAAAATGTTAAATCGTGCAAAATTAAAAAAAAACTGTTTTCAAATCTTCCGGATTCTTTTTCGACATATGTTGAGATCTTTAAAACTTAAACCTAATATTTTTAAACAAAACGTAAATCATTTTGAAATTTCCTATAAATCTTATTGTCGGTACCGGTAATTTTTTGTAACAGTATTTCTAAGTTTTTGTCCATAACTTCATTTTTCTCATCTTCTCAAAAGTGTGAAAAACTTTACAAATTATAGTGTGGTAGCAAAATTTAAAGAACAGTATTGTTTCCTAATATGTCAATAATGTTTAGAAACATTTCAAATATTTCGAAAAGATTTCGGAAAGATTAAATGGATTTCACAAAGACTTCTATTATTTCATCAAGATTCCAGATAGATTTCAAGGACTGAAAAAAGCAAGAAAGAATTGAAAGATTTCCGATTCCGACGATCCGATGAATTTAATCATTCGATTTCAGAAGGGGGAAATCAATACTTTGCCCCTCCGTAGTCTATTTCTAAGGGGGGCATTGTCCCTTGTGCCAACTAGGGCTCCATTTACGATAGATGAATTATATCTGCGAACTGCTTAATCCGAAATATTTGATAGTGTAAGTTTTAGCATTTCACGTAAAGCAGTTTTTACCAAAACATTTTAAAATGTTGCAAAATGAAAATTTTCACGTTAACTTAAAAAATAGTTTTTGTCCATTACTTTCTTTTGAATTTCAAAATATAGTGATGAAATTGTAAATCTCGCCAGGTTGAAATTAAACATATTCTTTGTCTATTTAAAGCCATTCAACTGTATGTCAGAAACGCTATTTTTTGCACACCTGCACCTTTAAATATGATTTAAAATAAAACAAACAATAATTTATTCATTACAAAGTGCTAAGTCAACTCTAAATGAACTTTTTGGAGCTGCTAGTCTTGAGCACGGAAGAAGCAGAATGCTGATCAGACACGAAGGATATGAATTAATTCAAAAAACAGTTGAATGAATTCAACAAGAACAACTAGATTGGACTGCCAGCCGAATCGAAATCCTGAGAAGTGTGAAAGGAAAATTGTTCCCAAGCCATTCATACTTTCCTAAGGTACTAAAATTTTTATAATTTTTTTTTTTTTTCATTCCACCAGACCAGTATTAATTATTTCATGGATATAGGTTTTTCCGAATGCGGAAAAAAAGCTGGACGTGTGAGGACGAATCGTGGACGGCTTGAAACGTTTACCAAAGGAGATGAATGTTAAAACCAAAAAGACTAATTTTCAACCAAAATATGTTTTTCAGTATATCATAAAAAAAATATCAACCAAATCATAATTATAATTGAGCTGCCGGATCGAATAAGGGCACATACGTTTTTTCGGTTCGAGCGCGATTAGTTCTCGTAGTTTTCAAATTTTTTTTAAAACATTAATTTTTGGAAATTCAATAATTGTAATAAATTTGCTTGAATTCAGTAAAAAGATATTTTCAGAATTCTTCTTTTTGCCCTGTCAGAGTTCATTTGGTTGATATTTTTGCCCCTCTATAGAGGGGAAACATTATAGGACATTGCTTCTTTGTAGGCATTTTGCCCTGGAATAAATTTTAAAAATTTACATACAAATATAATAGTCATATACAGTACACAAAGAATTAATTATTAAAAAAAAAGATGTTGACAAAATCCTCATTCCTAGGTAGGATTTTCTCATGCATTTGCAATTCCGTTCGCAATCACATATAGCTTGCAGCCTATAATTCTGAGACAATCATTTTCCTAGAATTACAGAATGGGCTTGAGTCCTTCGCGGTAGAGCGACATACGAGCGTTGTAAGGCAGCAATTATGTAGAGCTAGTATGCTGAAGCACGCCTAGGGATTTCAACTAATTCCACGTATGTGTTGCTGCATTCATCAACGTAGCCGTTAGTAGTTTGTCAGGGTGCTAGGGTCGTGACTGACTGCGTCTGTATATATGAATGTAACTGCATTATCGTCACTGATGACACCAGAATGTTCCTTAAACTGTACCTACAGTTTCGATCCTATGTTCAACATAGGACTACTTTTAACTAACTATCACAGGCCTTCCATTCTTTAAAAATATCAATAATGCAATATGGCTAGAATCCACCTGTCTAAAATCTTTTTTGTTTTCTTTAAACCTTGGTATACACACTGGATTACGCAAACTCGGCGCGATTTTTAACTATCTGTTATTTCGAAGCGAGAGGAAGTAGGAATCTGTACGCAGGGGGGTGCACGGAGAAAAATGGATGGTCAAAGTTAGAAGGTCAAAATTTAGAGAGCCAGCCCGTTCTTTTAGATGACCTAAAGACCCATCCAGGATTTTTTTGACATAGTCAGAGCGGCTCTAATTTTATGACCAGTCTGGCTGTTATAAGAACGCTAGACTCATAATCAGGGATATGCAACGTATCCTTTTTGGATGGTCAATACGAGCATTTTGTTTTGACTCATTTCGACCATCCACGGAAGAGCAAATTACCCATCGCAGAGGGCCAACCTGATTAGTTACCGTTGGCGTGTTTGTTCAAAATGATCGAATGTGTAAGTAAAATGTTCATATGAAATAATAAATGTAAAGTGCATAAGAATATTAGGAATAATTGTACATTCATATTTATGATAAAAAGATATTCCTGTCTTTAAAATTAAAATCGATCATTTATTTTTAAAGAGAAAATCTAATAAATAATTAAATTTCACTATAAGTCTTC
>CAKNWT010278331.1:0-10724 GCA_932066315.1 Andricus coriarius | reverse complement strand
TTTAAAGCAAAGTCCCCCGTATTCGGTTATTATTGTAGGGTTTCAGGAAACATCCAACTATATAGACCATCCTTTCCTCCAAAATAATATTACTTATTAGGTAACTAAATATAAGTAGAATATATGTAAAATTGAGGTGTAAAGAAACGGGTGATGTAAAAAGTTCGAAAGCTCGGGCCGAGTCGGGTTCGACTTTTTCGGGGTAGGCCGGGCTCGAGAATACTCGAAATGTCGAGAAACATTTAAATTTCCTGAATTCCTTGCACTATTTTGAAATCCTTGAAATTCATGGAATTTAGAGAACTCGTTGAATTCAAGAAATTCAGAGAACTCACGGAATTAAAAGAATTCACAGGATTTAAGGAATTCCAGGAATTTACGAAATTCTAGAAATTCACGGAATTCAGGAGATTTACGGAATCCAAGGAATTCACGCAATTCAAAAATTCCGTGAGTTCTTTCAATTCAGTGCATTCCGCGAATTCTTGGAATTGCGTCAATTTCTTGAATTCCGTGAACTCTTCAAATTCTATGAATATTTTTGAATGAATATAATTCTTGAATACCATGAATTCTTTGAATTCCGTGATTTCCTTGAATACCACCAATTATTTGAATTTCCTGAATTCCGTAAATTCCTTGAATTCCCTTAAGTGCTTGAATTCCGGGAAGTCCTTGAATTCCGTGCATTCCTTGAATTCCGTGCATTCCTTGAATTCTGCGAATCCCTGGAATTTCGTAAACTCCTCGAATTCCTTGAATTCCGTAAATTCCTGGAATTCCTTGAATTCCGTGAATTTTCTAAATCCCGCGAGTTTTCTGAATTCCTTGAATCCCGCGAGTTTTCTGAGTTCCGTGAATCCCGCGAGTTTGATGAATTCCGTGAATTCCTTGAATTTCTAGAATTCCAAACAATTCACAAGAATAAAAAGAGTGAATTGAAAGGAATTCAAGTCAATACAAAGGACTCTAAAAAGCTCCGAGTATCAAGTTGTGTACAAAAAAAATCACTTTTGGAATTATCGGACCGCCATTTTTGATCCGCCATTTTGAATATTAAAATTTTGGATTTAGGATCCGAAATCAGCCACCCAATACCGCCCGAGCATCAAGTTTTATACAAATCGAATCTTCAAGAACTCGAAATTTTCGGATACCCGAACTCTTATTTACGTCTCTATCTCTCATAGTTTGGAACACTATGGCTCGCTTCATAAAAAAGGATGTATTAGATAACGAGAGACTTGATGAAATGAACGTAATGGATGAAAAGATTCTTCTAACAGCTAATGAAATTGAGCTGGACTTCGGCACTGGAAAAGCAATAGCAGGTTGTAAGAATAAGACCAAAAAAGATATTCTCCGAATTCGCCAGGAATGTAGAATTGGTGTACAGTTTTCCATTTCAAAGCTTATGAAACGATTTTCATTGCAATATTCAATGACAAAAAACATCACGTGTTTAAATCCTGAAATAATAGCTTCTGTTGAAGGTAGTACTACGTACTTGAACCGTTGTCTTGAAATACTCGTTAATTCTAACTCGATGACTGTGGAAGCATTGCCGATTGCATCCAAAGAGAGTATTCCGACTTTTGCAGTAATTATTATGTAAACACTGCAAATGGGAAAACTTAAAGAATTTCGATAAAATTATTCTTATTCTGTCTCACGGCAATGACTTTTTAGAACGAGGCTTTTCTGATAATAAGGAAATTATCGTAGTAAATCAAAATGAAAGATCGCCCATTGCATGTCTAAAAAAATATTACATTCTGTGAAAAATGGACGCATTATGTACAAAGAGGTCCTCGAAAAGGACAGAAAGCTGAAAAAAAAGCAGCAGAAGGAAATAAAGCCAAACAACGCGAAGTTCAAGCTTTACAGGCTAAGGAACGTAAGCTGGATGAAGAAAGAGAAATCCTTGCATCAGAAATAGAAACTAAGAAGAAAGACCTGAAGAGATATTTTGTTTTATAATTAAGTGAATTTTGTTTTAATTTTTAAAGTTAAAGCGGTGGTATAAGAAGAAGTTTATTTAGTTGTATTTTTCATAAACTAAAAGTTTATTACCAACAGTAGGCTAAATATATGCAATTGTTGTACACTTTGTACCTAAGTCGATCCAAAGAATTATATCATGTAATTACTTTAATTTGTCAACGAAAAACAGAGAATAAAAATTGTATTGTAAAAATTTCATTTTTAGACTTCCATTTTAGAGTTTTATTATGTGTATGTTTTATGTTTATAAGAAGTCTCATTTTTACAGGAGCATACTATAAGGAAATTTTTAAGTCTGATATATGTACGGGAATTTTGAAGAAGTCTGCCGGAAATGCACGGGAATTTTATCACGCGTCTTCACTGGACATCCTGCTTTAGACCAAAAAAAAATGTTAATAGGATTTGAAATTAAATAAAAGCATTTAATTGTGAATCTATTACTCATAATTTATTTAAAAATTAAAGACAGTTTGTAAAGTTTTAGTCGGACGTTTAAATTTCTATAACTACTACAGTTCACGTTTAAAAATCATTAATTTATTTATTTTTTAGAGTTGATCAATCTGAAACTTTTTGTATCCAAAATTTTCAGATTCAAACGCTTTTAAGTTTTAATTATTTTTGTTTTCAAAACTGCATAGATTTTTCTTCTAAAAATTTGCAAAATTCCTCGCAAAAAATAAATTTACTGTCATTTCTTGGTTTTCCCATTCACCAAAAATTCCCGGTCTTTTTTCGGTTTCTTATATAATTTTTAAAATAAAGATGTTTTTATTCACCTACTATAAATGTAGTAGTAGTTCTTTATTGGTTTGAGAATCATTCGATTCATACAAATGAGTTACAGTTCAATTCTAAAACTTTTATTCTAATAAATAAAAACAAAAACTAATATTAAAGGTTGATGTTAAACATTACCCGAGAGGAGATAAACCGCGCTTACAACAAATTTCTCATTCATGAAACTTACTAACAAACATAATAATTTTTTTGATAGAATTTTTTTCTGGGCTATCAAGAATATTCAGCCAAGCTCTCCTTATCTCACACATATCCGTACTTTCGCTTATACATGAAAACTTTACAGTTTAAACAAATTCACATTCTACTTAAAAGTGATACACAGGTTCTGTATTAAAACTATTCTCATGACAGTAGATATAATAACCATCAACATTCAAACTGTAGGTTTTATTCTTGATTATAAGTCTAGGTATGAACTTATTTATCAACCTTAATTGTGCTATAATTCTGATAAAACCGAGTGGTGTTCTTGAAAGAGCTAAGTATTTCTGAGGTCCTTCTCGTAAGGTTAATTGAGGGTAAAGTATTAGAGCAGAGGACGAGTGGGCTCGCTTTAAATCTTCTAGATATAATATTTTATCATAAGCTCTTATCCATGCCGATTTATTCTGTTGAAGAGACGCAAAAGAAAGAAATTCCCAATCGCCCTCTATCCCAATCTTTTTAAATATACTTCTAACCTGGCGGGCCCAGTTGTATTTTCCTAGGGTTGACAAATCATATTTTAATCTATACAGTTCTCTTAATCTTAAATAACATTTCTTCGGGTATCGATTGTCGGACATATTGAGAATTTTCTCTGTCCAATTGAGAATCGACACAAAAAGTCTAACTACAAGTTGGGAACAATAGGGTTCCATGAGTTAAGTTTTGATCTGTGAATCAGAGAAATCGTTGCTCCTACAGCGAGGTTAGATTTACGACCAGCCTCATCTTTCGCCTTGACAAAAAGTGCAGATTGGGTGAATGGGGTGCCCAGGTAGATGTAACTTTTAACAATATCAATCTCGGAAGTTCCGTACATAAAAGGTGGGTATTTTTTGTTATGGCCATGACATCCCTTTCTGTAGATTACTATTTTTGTTTTTTCTATGTTAACTTCAAGCTCATTTATCCTACAGTAATCCAATAATCCTTCAAGAATCTTACGCATTCCAACCAGGGAGTCCGCGAAGAAAGCCAAATCGTCGGCGAAAGCTAAGAGCAATATTTCCAAGATATGGTCTATTGATACACCTCTGATACCTCTGGCATACATAAATTCTTGTACTTATTTCCCTTGATCACAATGTTAGCTTTAGAGTAAAAATCCATTACCAATCTACTAAAATTTGACCCACAACCCTTCGAGATTAATTTGTTCCATAAGATATTATGACTAACTGATAGAAAGGCTGATTTAAAGTCAACATAGAGTACAACAATTTTGCCTCCGTTCAGTCTCAGACGATTTTGAATCATTGCGTTAAGGGTAAAGATCTAATCCGTGCAACTTCTCCCCCTCCTGAAACCTGCCCGCCACTCTGGAAGGAGTTGTATGTCTTCAGCCCAAGCTGTCAGCCTGTTGGAAAGAATTTGCGTAAATATCTTTGTAACACAGTTAACTAAGGCAATAGGGCGGTAGTTAGCAGGATCAGTGACATCCACTTTCTTGTGTATCCTTCTAAGAAATGTTTGAGGCCACGATATTGGGACCTTTTCTTCGTCAATTATTTTATTAAATAACGAGTTTAAGTAAAGGATCAGATTGTCGGGCAAATTTTTCAAAAAGTCACAGCTAATACTATCCGGACCAGGGGTCTTACCATTTTTTTTACTGTTTCAAGCTTGAAATAGTTTCATCAAGAGTTATATGTGAGTCAAGGTAACGATTTTGAAAATTATTAATCGGTATTAAGTAAGAATTTAAATCCCGGACTGGGTAGAGAGATTTCAAGTACTGTTCCCATATGTTTAACTCTATATCATCATAATACGAATGTTTGAAATTATAGCTATTTACTATTTTCCAGAATTGTTTAGAGTCAATTGCATTCGCGAGACGATGGTTTCGAACGACTCAGTTTTTTAGATGGTTTTACGGTCATGTTAAGTTCTGTCGATGTCACTTTAAATAGCATTAATTAAATTTTTTAAAGGTCATCTATCGACAACATTGCAGAGTTAATATTTGGATGATACTGGATAATTTCTTTAAATTTATCAGCAAAGTCATTATTCCACTTGAAAAAAGGGGTGCTCGAATAGTTCGCATAATTTAAATTTGAGTGATCTAATAACTTCAAAGCTATAGGAAAGTGATCCGATCGAGTTGGAACTTTCAGCACTTGGAAATCCTCAATTGACTGAATTCCCACACTATTAGACCAGACAAAATCTATGATTGAAGAACTTTTTTCTCTTAGGAATGTACATTGAGCTGGGCAGTCGCTTTTAGTTCTCCTATTCAGGACAAAAAACCCCTTTTTTCAAAGCTTTCTACCATCTGTTTTCCCCTTTTGGCTAAATCAGCGACCAGACTTGTTCTTACTTCATACAAATTTAAATTGTTACACAGAGTTTCCTCCTCTAGTTGATTCATTTCTCCAATTTTACCGTTGAAATCCCCTCCCACAATTATTGAGTATTCTGGATATTTCAACTTCAGGTCAAAGATGATTTCGTTTATATTGAACAGAAAATTATCAAAATTAGAATTGGGACTAGAGTATATTGATCCAATAACTATATTAAAACTATTACCTTCGAGTTTAACAAAAATATAATCCTCTGCCGCACATATCATTTCCATTTTATATTTGTTTGCGTTGTTGATGATGAGTAGACCCCCCTTTGCTGGTACTCTTGTCGAACCGTTTATGAACTTGGGTTCGACTTGGAGCCTTCGCCTGCCGGTGTTTCCTTTAAAAAAGGTTTGATCGAATTTCCTGTTTTAGAATGTTTTATTTTTTTATTGAAATCGTGGCTGCAAGAATCTGATTTTGGAGGGCGACCTCTTGTTCTTTTCATGCTAGCAGAAGAGATTAAAGAAGATGTTGAAATTCCCCCATCATTGTTTGTAATCTCGAAGCTTCTTGCGTATTTCTCTTTGTGCATGAGTAAAGTCATTTGCAAAATATACCTTCAAAGAGCGCAGATTTTTAGCCTTCTTAAATATTTCATCTTTGAATCTCAAGTTCGTAAAAGTAACTAAAACAGATCTTGTTCCCTCTTTTCTTCCAATTCTGATAACCCTTTCGAAGCAATCAATAGAAATGATCATTTTAGCTTCCTTTAAAATCTTGTTAACCGTGCCAAAAAGATTTTCGTTGTTGGTCGAATCGTCCTTCACATTGTAGAGAAAAATATTCCTAGATCTTTCCTTTGTATCAAAAAATTATAGCTTTTTTTCAAGAAGATAATTCTTTTCTTCGAAGGTTTTGTTCTGTTCTTTCAAAAGATGACATGTGGTTTTGTAGATTTTAAGTTCTTCCAAGATCTTTTCATCCGAGCTCTTTTAAACTTTAATATCCTCAGTAATTTGTTGAACACTCGCTCCTGTAGATTTTACATTCTCTAGAATGGATTGTAAGAGAGATTTCAGCTCTTCGTTGGTCGTCATAACTAGCCAATTTATTCTCACTTTGCACTTCAAAACACAAAATACGAATGAGCTACGTAAGCTCTCAGAAAGGGTTGACAGGGAGCGACCGAAAAACACGAACGACCAGCTCGGAGGCTAGAACTGTAAATCTGCTATAAATGTATAAGCTTGCTAATTAATAAGTTGTTATAATATATAGGAAATTCCAATGAAATGGGGATCAGATAATTTGTAGACGACCCTGACATTAAGTGGTTCGAAACCCGCCGCAACTTTTTCGATTGTTGATAGCGTTAATACCTTTAAAAGCGTTCGATTATGTTGTATATAATGTATTGTAATTTAATGTAATTATTTACCCTAAATTGAGTATATGTGGCCACGATATATTTATAAATTGTATGCTATGTGTAAGTATGTGTGTGTAGTAGTGATGACCTGCCATAGAATCTGGACGTAGCAAGAAAGTTTTTTTTTCTGCTGGCGGATGATATTTTAAATGACGTCATGTAGAATTCACATATTTTGAGAGGTAGAATTTGTTTTCTTTGCCTGAAACTGTACCTAACAGTTCGTCTAATTTTACATAACTGGTAGTTAATGGACATCTCATTTTACCCAACTGCCAGGTAATCTTTATGATCTAGTTGTATAATTTCTTACTGAATCGCGAGTAAATTTTTGTTAATAATTCGTATTTCACATAAGATTTTATTGTGGAAAAACAGTAGTTAATAATAAAATAATAAACGATTTTGGTGGATGGTTCTCCTCATTTGTTATATTTTCAGATGCTTTTTGGTGAGTCCGCTTGCCTCTCATGTTTTGGGTTGTTTTTTTATATTAATCTTCTTGACTCTAACAATTTGGAGTGCTTTTTGATGTGAGTCTCCTTGTATTTCACATTTTGGGGTGCTTTTTGATGTGAGTCTCCTTGCCTTCCATATTTCGGGGTGCTTTTTGATTGAGTCTCCTTACGTTTCACATTTCTGGGTGCTTTTTGATGTAAGTCTCCTTGCTTCTCACGTTTTGGGGTGTTTTTTTATGCGTTTCCCCTTGCCTCTCGCAGTGGTACCTTAAAAATGATTTTTTTAATTGAATTTAGCGTTCACTATTGCAGGGTGGCCACAGAATCGGGAAAACCGGGAAAAAGCCGGGAATTCGGAACAACCGGGAAATAACCGGGAATTTTGTTCGAACTCCGGGAAAAAAATGAAGACTCTATTAAAGGGATAATTCGAGCAGGCAGCAAGTGGCAGCGAGCTATCGGGGGCGAGGAAGGGGAGCGAAGCGGGCAGAGCTGCTTGCACTGCTTGCTACGCGTCATTAGTGTCGAGAGAAACTTTTATTTTGAGATACAATATTACTATGTAGTTTTTTACTTTCCATGTTTCATTTGTGATTTCTTTGTGATCATTGGGTAGTTATTGGCTTCTATGCAACAGCAGTAGCGAAAGATATTATTATTTTGAGTACAAACATGTACTTTTTCATTTTCTACGGTGAGACTGAATAAATAAGTTAAACTATTTTCTTATGATAATTTGCCTTTTTCAGGATAGTTATACAGAGTAATTACCTGTATGTGTACTCACGCACTGAAAGCCACAACACATTGAAAGAATAAAATTTTACGAAACACCTTCGAATTTTGTTGCACGGATTCTTAAAAAAATCTTCATTTTGTCCTTGTTTAAAACGATTAAATTTTTCCAAATTAGTTTATTTGCTAAAAAATATGAAGAATTTTGCAGGAAAATCCCGAAAACACGTCAGAACTGTTACTAAAAAATATGGATAAACAAGTGATAGAAACAAATTCAGGTGGAATATGGATAGACAAGGGATCGTCTGGGATAAATAGATTGAGGAGTGAGCGAACAAAACATGATAAATCCATTCGAGATGATTCCTCAATAATTAGACAAATGCTGTATTTTAAAATCACCGGAGATGAAAAAACAATTCAAATAGGATCATTTACATGAAACCATCTAGCTGGTTATCCAATATTATTGCATTATTGAATATATTTAGCTTGAATTAATGCAGTTTTTATAACATGTTCAACACTTAAGTACAAAATATACGGATTTTCATTCATATGTTTTGAAGGTTGCAGCATTTTTAAAGCGCAAGTTTAATGAGATAGTACTTTTTTGTGAATCAACGGTCAATAAAAATATCCCTCGAGTCCTGAAAATGCTAAAGCTATGCATCACTCTTTTTACATTCTCATCCTAATGAGAAGGTATTGGTTTTTTTTTATGGATTTATCATGTTTTGTTTGCTCACTCCACACTTCCCCTTATCCATTACTTTCTTAGTGATAGAAAATGATTAATAGTGAGAGAATTTCTATCTTTTTACTTCCAACAGGGAAGAATCAGTTTACAAAATCGTAAAGACGCATAATATTGGTCAATTGAAGAGTTGTTTACCATACTCTGGAAGCAATTAAGGAATATAAACACAACTGATAAGTTTTCCAGGTGATAATAAGGTAAAGGAACAAATTACTGATTGTGAACCATTTGTCGAGAAGAAAATTGATTTATTTTGACCGAAGCAATTAATATGTATTTTTCGGAGTAAAAGGTATTGTGTATAGATCTTTAAAAAGACTCTAAAACAAACAAAAATTAAAACAAAATAACAAAATAGTGAACATAGGATGAATTTAATCTTCGAAATGGACAATATAGGAGCGTGCACGATGATAGTTCCCTTTACCTATACAGTGTGTCCCAGACTCAAGTGTCCAGACTTACATAAATAGCTGTATAAAAATAACAAAAATAAATAGAAAATGCCTTTTCCAAAAATGAGTTAAAGCTTTAGTTTTTGAGTTATAAAAATTGTAGGCTGGAAAAATCAGGAACGCGGCATGAATAGACGTGTGTTCATGAGCACGATTCCAACGTAGTGTTCTTAAAGCAAGCACCGAGGTGGAGTAGCGACGGGAGAACAGCGGTCACTACTAGGGTTCCGGAACCGAAAGAGGGCGTCGATTATCGATTCTTCTGTTCTGAAATAATTGGTCGGTTCCGGTAATCGAATAATCGACCGTGGAAATCGAATCTTCGACTCCGATTCCTCCCGTACTGGCATAAAAACTGCTTGAAAACTGGTACGGTACTGTGCCTGTTGTAAGAGCCGGCACAATACTGTATTTTCCACTTGGGGCCTACCTCGGCCCTTGATAATGTCCAGTCTTAAAATAAAGTGTATAGTAGGGTGGACCGAAAAATAAAATTGTTTAGTTTTTCGATCAGAATGGGAAAAATCTCATTCTATATATAAAAATCTGCCCGCTTCGCGGGCACATTCTCATCGCGCGCTTCGCGCGCGGCTCGCTTCGCTCGCAAGATTGAGCGCGCCTAGGGCGCGCACCTGTTGGATCTCGCGCTTCGCGCTCGATTAGGTATTCATCTCGCGCTTCGCGCTCGATAATATATTCACCTCGCGCTACGCGCTCGGACACATTTGCCTGACGATTTAAGCTCAGTTCCTCTAGGTTTTCGCACTTCGTGTGGTCGCTATTGTTATGACCTGCTTTTGGTTTAATTATCTCAGTTTTACATAAAGAGAAGAACTAATTTACTTAAGGTTCTATCGACCTTAAGGAACACATTCTCATCAAGACACTCGCGCTTCGCGCTCGATATTTGTTTTAGAAATCATGTAATCCTTGCGCTCCATGCTCATTTCTGGTCGTCGCATAATAGATACCCAACAGTTTGAGCGCGCTCACGGCGCGCGATTTGATCGTCGCACTTCGAAACGACCATATGTTATGTTCCATGTTCTTCAGATAAAAGTGACTATATTTGTATTTGATTTAAAATGAAGAAGAAAATTCCTTTACTTCAGCGTATACTTCCGTATCTTTCTAATAAGTCATACAATCAGACAGATTTTTTCGAACTATCTGAAGAGGAGAGAAAATAGTATCTAACTCATTTTTGGAACATATATTATTATCGGGTATATCCCATCCCTGACGGACCGGCCGAACGCAAGCATTACGCTGCAGTGTAATGCTAAAGTAATGCTTAAGTAATGATAAGGTAATGCTAAAGTAATATGGCATTATAATCAATAAAAGAAACAAAATAAATATGTAAACTGTTGCAATAGGGTCATCCACTAATTTTTTTTTATTTTTGCACATTAAAGTATTTGCTCTAAAATTACTAATAATACTAGCATAGTGCAAACAAATTTTTTTTTTCAATTTATATTTGAAAAAGAAAAATTTGTAAATATTTAAAATTCCTATTTCTGTCGCGCCCATTCCGCCATCTCGATGTGACGTAGCACGCCGCCA